>QANY01007439.1:0-113625 GCA_003255025.1 Datisca glomerata
TATATAATTCAATTATTTTTTTAACTAATTAATCACATATAATTATCGCATTATTATGTACTTGCCTAAACTCTTTAATTAAATAGTCTTATTTATTAATTCCATTATTACTCCACTATAAATATGGAATTGCACTCTTAGAGATTTTATAATTTATTTACAGAGTATTCTCATATAGTTCACTGATATAATCATTTCACGTAGTTCTGTCCTCTAATTATTGGTTCGTAAATTAGAACTGATCAAAATTATCATTTTACCCATCTAATTACCTCTTGATCCTTAAGTACCATTAATTCACTAGTGAATGGTTAATTTATAATCGTGTAATAAATTTGAGTCCAATAACCATTCAATTCTAGAATTAACACTTAAGGGAACCAATATACGATTCGTTTAGAAAGTTTGGATTCCAAATCTTGTAAGATCATGTTCCCACCTATCCATATCACTAAATCTGTAAAACAAAAGTTACTAGCCTATTTTACAAATAAACCTTAACGAGTGAATCGAAAGATCCAGTAGACCTGTATAGGAGTTCATGACTACTCAAGATTCAGACTGATCTACATATAATCATCGAATTGATGTGTATTAAATCTTTATGATAAATGGAACGTTGATAAAGATATTAATTCATATTGATCTAGTCATATATAATCTCATTATATAAAATACATTCATTTAGATGTTTATCCACATTAATGATCTGAATCTAGATCATATGCATTCATAATATTTATGAACCGTACTAATAACCATTCATTAAAGATTTCATACTTTAATATATCGCTGACAATTTTATTCATTATGTATGCTCTTAATCCTCTCGTACTAATACAAGATCATAATCTCATTAATGAATGTAGAAATTTCATATATTTATATAAATTATTCAACAATAATTTAAAAGAACAATTATAAGAAAAATGTGAAATATCAAAATGTCAATACACATGCTATGAGGGCATAACCCCCAACAAAAAGTACAACATCTAGTCTCTGGAGCATAGCCTATGGATATGCATACCTCAGACATTGAGTCTAACTTTCCGGTCTTGAGTCTAAGAATGTGAGTTGGTCACGCCCTATATGTGAAAATGACGCAAACTATGTTTGGAGCAATTCCAAAACTAGAAAGGCGTCTTGCTTACAGACTTTAGGGCACTACATTCAAAATGTAAGTTGTCATGTGTAGTGCATAGCCCCAAAATATAAGTGACAGTGATGAGTAGTTTAACGATAATCTAACCATATCCAATAAGGTTTGGTGTTTCCTTTCTGCAACACCATTTTGCAGTGGTGTTCCAGGTGTTGCGAGTTGGGATAGGATTTCACACTCCAGCAAGTAATCATTGAATTCTAAATTCAAGTATTCACCACCTCGATCTGATCGAAGAATTTTCAATGATTTACCTAATTGGTTTTCAGCTTTAGTTTTGAAGTCTTTAAACTTTTCAAAAGTTTCGGAATTTCTTTGCATTAGGTAAGTATAATCATATCTTGAGTAATCATCAATAAAAGTGACGAAATACTCATACCCACCTCTATCTTGCACATTGATCAATTCACAAACATCACTACGTACTAGCTCAAATGGCTTCTTGGCTCTTTGGCCCTTTCCTGTGAAATGTCTCTTAGTCATTTTACACACTAGACAAGATTCACAAACAGAAAGAGTTCCAACTTTTAGTTCTCTCAAAGCACTATGTTGTGTTAACCTGCTCAACCTATCTAAATTAATATGTCCCAACCTAAGATGCCAAAGATGTGTGTTATATCATCATGAGAAACTCTTTGTCATTTGTTACTTTTGGGTTTTACTGCTTTAAATAATTTAGAATTATTTAATGCGCGTTCAGTCGGTTTAAGCATATACAGTCCGTTTATAACTTTTGCATGGAAAATATCAAAGCCATTCTTAGAAATAATAAACTCTTTATTAATAAAAGAAATTTCGAATTACTGTTCATGTAAAAGTCAGAGAAATCAAATTCCTCGTAAAACCAGGAATATGATAAACATTGTTCAAAACTAAATAATCATTTTCAAAAAATAAACGGATTGTCTCCAATGCTTTAACTGATACAAGCGCACTACTGCTAACTCTCATAACGACTTTGCATCAGCCAGCTCTCTGGACGAATCAAGCATTTGCAAAGAAGAACATACATGGTTAGTGGCTCCTAGATCCAATATCTAGGATGACAAATCATATTCTACTAAAAAAGCTTTATGTACAAGTAAATCATATTTACCTTTCTTTTTCAGTTTGGAGAGATACTTGTTACAGTTTCTCTTCCAATGACTTTCAACCCCACAATGGAAACATTTTCCATTGGGCTTGATGTATTTCTTGTTCTTCTTGACTTTTAGTGATGTCTTGGCTTTCTTTCCTTTCTTGTTCTTACCTTTTCCCTTACCATCGATCCTCTTTCTCTTGTTACTCTTAATAGTGAAAGAAGGCTTTTGCTTAGCAACATTTGCATCGCCCTCTTTGGTCATTCTAAGGTTGAGTAACTCAAAAGTTTACAGTTCATTCAACAATTGGGTCATGATGAATTATAACTTATTCATAACATTATTGGTCGTGAACGCAGAAAACGTTGGTGTGAGTGACTCAAGCATAATGCTAACTTGAGTCCACTCATCAATGGTTACCTCATGTACTTCTACCTCGTGCATTATGTTGATCATGTTCAAAATATATTCTCACACAGAAGTACCCTTTCTCATCTTAGTCGTCATATAGATTCTAGTGGCTTCATGACGATAATGATCAGACTACTACCAAACATCGCCTGTATAGATTCCATAATCTCATAGACAGTCTCCATACTTTTATACTTGGTTCTCAGAATATCATTCATACCCACAAGCATGTAGCACTTCACCTTGTTGTTTGATATGATCCAAGCATCGTATTTGTCCCTAACATTCTTAGGGGCATTAGCAGGAGGCTCCTCAGGACATTTCTAAGTAAGAACAAACTTTTAGTTCTCACAAATAAGCATTAAGTTCATCTTTAATTTCCAACGTACGAAATTATCACCATTCAATTTCTTAAGAGCAAGTAAAACAGTAACAGGGTTGCCCATGGTAGACATAATAATGATAACTGGAATTTAAAAAAAAAGATTCAATATAATTGATAAATATCTAGAATTTGAAAACTAAACGTGATGCATGAATGCAACATAATAAACGCACAAATTTAATATTTACAAATCACGATAAACAACCCAACGATTAATGTGTTGCCTTAGGGTCGGTCAGATTAACCTTAGACTGTCTATAAGACATTCTCATCCTTATTAATTATAACTTAAAATATCTCATATTTTCTCTTTTACAATAAGGTATCCCTTGTTTGGTCAAGTCACAACTATCCACATGAAAGCTTAATTGTGATTTTGTGAGCATAACCCATTATTTTGAATTCCATGAGTTGATTTAGAATATGACGTCTTAGGGTCGGTCAAAACTAAACTAAATCACTTAGTCCTATCTTCTTAAGAAGTCCAACCTTGGTATTGATACAGTTTGAAACATTCCATAGGGGGATGAAAACAAAGCCATCATGAGGCCCTCACTGCACATCATGATATTGTACTAATAATGGAGACCGTAGGTTATATTGACATGTCAACCTTCTCCTACTCACTAGGATTATGTGTTTCTATTTTAACTAATCAATTAATTCTAAATAAATCACTGGTTAAAATAATAATCCTATGAATATTTAATAATCAGTTATGCCAATGGTCTAAGTTCATTTAACATTTTAAAGCGCCTAAGTCATAATTAGGTGAACTTAGATTAACTAATTAATTATATTAATCAAAATTTAATAAAACTCTTTTACTAAGTCGGTTATCTTAAATATTATTATAGCCCTTAATGTGGTGTGATTATCAAGTTTTAATTTATTAAAACCTAGCAGTTTACATACAATTGATTTCATAAAACAATACATATAAACATATTAGGATAATCCTAATAAATCATATTTATATTGATGAGATGCATGATCAAATAAAACTATGTGTCATGTATAGCATGTGATTGACTAATGCTTGGACATGTTATCAAACATAACAATTAAAAAAATTGAATAAGATAATAATGGACCGAGTGACTATTTAGTGTTTCTAAATTGCAACCCTTTAATTAAAGAAATAATATTACAAAGCAGATTTCAAGAATACATATTTCCCAAATATTGTCTTCTCCTTCTGATGTCCATCTTCATAATCTTCAACCTTTGAACAAAATTCTATTTAATTAGAAAAAATTATTTTTCTTAATTAAATTTAATTTCTATCCATTTTAAATACGTGATTTTGACTTAGTCAAATAAACACTTTATTTGATTTGGTCAAACTTGGGTCAAACCCAAACAAGCTATTAATTTCTAATTTTCATAAAATAAAAAATTAATA
This sequence comes from Datisca glomerata, assembly GCA_003255025.1. NCBI lineage: Eukaryota > Viridiplantae > Streptophyta > Magnoliopsida > Cucurbitales > Datiscaceae > Datisca > Datisca glomerata. The sequence continues at coordinate 4,443 of QANY01007439.1, forward strand.
ATTAATTTTTAAATTACATTAATTTTAAAATTTAAAAAGATAATTGATAGATTTAGGGTTATCATAAAACTCTACAGTGATAGGATTGTTTGGTATCATTTTTTGTGTGAAACTTCCTTAAATGTGATAACAGTTGCTACCGACCACCATCATCGCCGTCTGCCGCCGGCCACCGACCAGCATCGGCCGCCGACGCTGATTTTTCGGCGACGTTGTCGGAACAGTAAATTCTGGCGACATTGCCGATAATTCTTAATCAGCGGCGCCGGAATTCTAAAAGAATTCCTATTTCTTTTCTTTTACCTCCGTCGTTAATCTCGTGCGTTTTTTGTCTTCTCGCGATCGGAATATATAAAGACCGTTTTTCGTCCGCACAACATTTAACATATAAATATATAAAGACCGTTCTGATACTGCTTGTTGGTTGTCGCGGCGCATGCACGGCGAAAGCGTGTGGCGCGTGGCCATTTAAAAAATTAATTTTTTAATAAAATAAAACTTGCACAACTCCACGATAACATAAAAAACTTTTTATTGAAAACTTTTTTTAATCAGTCATGATCCATTATATATTTATATATTAAATATGTAAAATACAAGGTTAGAAATCACTTACCTCTTGTAGTCTATATCAAGCGTCCTTGCAAAACAGATCAATTATCCGTCCCACGAAATCGTTCCAACGATCAGTAGACTTCGAGATTCATACCAAGATCTTCCAAGTCGATCCTCAACGTACTAGGACATGTGTGGACACGTAGAATAATATATGTCTCCAGATGTACTCAACACATGGATTCTAGATATTTACTGAGAATGATTTTAGTGAGGCGATTCTCTAAAAAATGGGATGGTTATTCTTTTAGAGATTTGATCAACTTTTAATCGTAGAGAAAATTCACTCTGACCAATTGTGTTATTCACTCAAATCTCGATTGATGAACTGCTTAACTGATTCAACCTATTGATGCCATTAGAATAATATATGTATATTTTCTGATAATGACGTATACAATTTTTAGAGATAATTGAAATTAATATTTAATTTCAAATTGCCCGATATAGTGAGACCCACTGTATAACGGTGCACAACTACAATGCCACACGGCACTGCAGTTGGAGTAAGCATCACAGCGCCTCACGGCAATGTGTGTCATGCCACACTGCAGTGCCGTGTGGCACTGCAGTATTACACGCCTACTGCTATAGTGCCACATGGCACTACAATAGTCCATGGTGATCTATGATTCACAATCATTGGTCGACACGTGACAATTACTGTAAATTAAATATTTATTTTAATAAGATATTAGTTAATTAAAATTAACATATTTAATTATCTCCTATCAACCAAATAACAGATTTAGTTGATCCAAATTATTATTTAATAATAATTTAATTATCTAATTTTATAAATTATATATTATGTCTCACTTACCGATAATTATAATTATATATATATATATATATATATATATATANAATTCTTAATTAATTAATCACACATAATTATCCTATAATTATGTATTTGCCCCAGAATAAAAGTTTCTTTGCAAGTCAGTCTTTTTCTCATGTCCTGAAAATTCACATCTTAGACTGTGTAGTACAGATGTGACTTTGGGATTATTGACCTATAATCCTAAGCTCTTATAAACCAGATTATTAACTAAACTCTTTATTAAATAATCTTATTTATTAATTCCATTATTACTCCACTATAAATATGAAATTCACTCTTAGAGATTATAAAATGTATTTACAGCGTATTCTCTTGTAGTCCACTGATATAATCATTTCACGTAGTTTTGTCCTCCAATTATTGGTTCGTAAATTAGAACTGGTCAAGATTACCATTTTACCCTTCCAATTACCTCTTGATCATTAAGTACCATTAATCCACTAATGAATGGCTAATTTATAATTTTATTATAAATTTGAGCTCAATAATCATTCAGTTCTAAAATTAACACTTAAGAGAATCAATATATGATCTGTTAGGAAAGTTTGGATTCGAAATCTTGTAAGATCATGTTCCCAGTCATCCTTATCACTGAATCTCAAAAACAAAAGTCACTGGTCTAATTTACAAACAAAGCTTAACGAGTGAATTAAGAGATCTAGTAGACATGTATACGAGTTTATGACTACTTAAGATTCAGACTGATCTACATATGATTATCGAGTTGATGTGTATTAAATTTTTATGATAAACGACACGTTGATAAATATATTAATTCACATCGGTCCAGTCATATATAATCTCATTATATAAAATACCTTCACTAAGATGTCTATCCACATCAATGATTCAATCTAGATCACATGCATTCATAATACTTAGTGCACTGTACTAGCAACCATTCATTAAAGATTACATACTTTAGTAAGTTACTGACAATTTTATTCATTATTTATGATTTTAATCATTTCGTACTAATACAAAATCATAGTCTCATTAATGAATATGAAATTTTCAGATATTTATATAAATTATTCAACAATAATTTAAAAGAACAATTATAAGAAAAATGTAATACTCATCAAATTTTATATCAAAATATCAATACACATACTTTGATGGCATAACCCTCAACAATTATGGCATTGACGAGCTTGGTGTTTGAGAGAGAGTATGTGCGTGCGCATGAGAGAGTAAGAGAGGGAGTAAACCAGAGGATTTTTTTTTGTGGAGATAAGAAACCAAAGACTTTTGGGTCGTTGGACTTATTTTTAATAGAAGGGTAGAAATGACTTTTTCTATGCCAAAAAAGTCCTATTCTCAGGAAAAAAATTTCATGAACCTTGTCTTAAATGCATTTTCAAATGGACCTTTCGTCCAAAAAAAACCCATCAATTAATGTGTATTTATGGGTTTTTTTGAAAAAATTAGAAAATGTTGGGGGAAACCAGATAAACTAGATGTCTAGGGTGTCAACAATTTCACTAAAGTGAAGGACGCGTAAAAATAAATTAATCACGCCAGTAAAATGTTAGGATTTGTAATAAAGAGTTGAACAGTGATGAGATTGAAATATTATATAAACTTAAATAATATAATTAAGAAAATTTAAATTATAATAATAAAATTGAAATGTGGTACAAATTATATTTACAATATATGTAAGTTTCCTAAACACTAATCTATGCTAAATCAACATTTTTCTTCCAATTTTGATAAAAAAAAACTTCTTTCTTCAAAGGAAAACTTATTACAGATTAATTTCGAATTAAAATAATTACCAGCGTGTGGCCGTTTGATTTTGTACGGACAGCCATGATAAAGCGCAGCTACGGAAAACGATGGGTAAGCTGCCGCCAATATATGTTCTTGTTTTTCTGCCTAATAGTATAGTGCCAAGTGTATTCATTAAACTGCAAAAATGTATTTTTTAAGTTTCTTTTAAGTTTATGTTAATACCTAAATTAATTATGTACCTCTAATTTTATCATTTTTTTTATAATCGTTTATTTTCATATCAACTGAGAGTCATCCAAATGCAGTTGTGACATGTCTTTATTTTTATCTTTCATTAAATGTAAATCTCAATCTAAGAAAATGATTGTGTTCTGGGCAAAATGCAATAGCATGTGATGAGAGAAAATTAAGGGCATGCAAAATAGGCTACATTAGAGTGCTTTAGACCGATCTCTAAACTACCTTGTTAACAGAAAGACAAACAAAAAAATGAAATTAAAAATATATCCAACCCTAAATATTTGATGTAGGTAGAAAAATTAGATTTGCAATCACAAAAGTTGGAAATATAGTAACTTAGAAGACTAAAAATGCATTTTACCCACAAGCATGAAAGATATAATATATTATTATAGTATTATGAGTCAGAATGTATTTGATCGCTCGTAAAATAAAATATAATTAAGAAAATATAGATTCTTAATTATGACATGAAATGTATTTGATCGCATCTTTACTAGATGAATTTAGATTATAGATCCTAAAGATTTAAATTTATAATCAAAATCCATTGTTTATTAAAATAAGACTCAAAATTTGGGTAAGACCCACCTAATATTACAAATTTTCAATCCAAATCTTAAATTCAAATCATTAATTCAAATCCGAAATTCTAAATCTAAAATTTAGTTTACATGTAATTAATAGTTTGACACCATGTATGATGTCTAGACATAATACACTACATAATATTGCCATTGAGTTTAAAAAAGACAAAAACATTTGCCATTGTGAAATTGGTGCAAGACTTTTCCATTCTAATTCCAAAGGCAACGTCCATTCATTTTGTTTTGTTTTTTGTTAACCTAATACTGCCATTTATGTCACAACTTGTGCTAGTCATCAACTCACCATATTACATTCTGTTTCTTCATTAGGCCATTTCTGTCTATTAAATGGTAAAAAGAAAGCCTGAATTATATAGTTGCTCAGAAAGAGAATGCTACTGTACTTGTTTCTCTAGTTATTTCTTATAGAATAAAAAAAAACAGTTAGTCTTCTTCTTCCACACTACTATCTATAAACACTAGATAGAATTTCTTGTAAAAATCCAGTGAAACAAAAGGATCAATTTTGCGAACCGGCTCGAGAAAGTAACGCATTTAAAATTGTTTGGAAGATTTACCTGAAATGATCTTTCTAATAACCATCAATTATCAATAGTCATTATTATTTTAACAGCATAGAAGGGTAGTAAAGAAACAAGAAACAAAGAATTGCATAAAGTAGCCTGGAGCTGGAAACCAAGAACAGCTCAGGGTTCGAAAGTCATATTTTCAGCCTCCCGCCTCACTGACTCGAACAGAACTGAGGACAGATACCTCTCACCAAAGCTTGGAAAAACAGCCTGCAAGTCATGTAAATTGAACTGGTTGAAGTCTGCATGCTTGGAAATTTGCAGTTTGGAGAGATGTATTGAGGAAATAATTGCATACTAATGTCCTATGATTCTTTTCTGACCACTTAATTCTCTTGTCTAATTCTTTTTGTGAATAATACTCATCTTAACCGACTAAAGAACACATGGACCATTCACGACACATTTATTTACCATAAGAGTAATCACATGAATAATAATTCAATCTATCTAATCATTCAAAGTTGATTTACTATCATTCAATTACTCACTAATAACGTTCTTCTAATTGAACGAGGGTTGGCAAAGACGGGACTGCTTGCTAGAGTTACTGATAATTGTGATTGCAGGGTACAGATGGTCCCTTGCTTTTAGTAGTGTTGAATTGGATTTTGGACTACCCGAGAATTTATCCAAGATCTTTTCTTTTTTCTGGGACTGCCATTAGGATTTCCTTTGATCCTAAAGTTTGGGGTTCCGTTTTCCATTTACTTCGAAAGAAATGGTGGAATATATAAAGGATTGGATAATTCTTGTACTTTCTGGAGAGTCATTGGGTTCGAGAGGCCAAATTTATGTTAACAGGTTCACCCAGGTAGTCCTTTTCTATTTCCTTCTAGTCTTTTGTTTTTTGTAAGACTGCACACTTGTATCTACCCATTTAGGGCTTTGCTATTAATACCGCTAACATTACTGAGACAAAAAGGATAATGATATAATACATGTAGCAGTTTTTTCTTGCTAGACGGTTTTGTATTGATGTATTCAACTATACTACCCCAACAAGTTGAATGAACTGATTAACACCCCTAGCATGCTGGTCCATTTATAATTTTCCTTGATGTAACAATATTGACAAAAAAAATAGACACTCAAACAGATCAACATCGCAATGTCCATAAAGTTTGCTAAAAGTATAGATTTTTAGTCCACGACACCAACATGCAATTATGCAGAGTTAAAGTATTTTCAGGGTGGTGATCAAACTTACAACAATAAGCTTTCCAGCATTCTCTGGCCTCTTTGCAACTTTAACCGCAGCAGCGGCGGCAGCACCAGACGATATCCCAACCTAAACAAGGAGAGGCGGGAAATAAAAAGTAAATGGAAAGGCATATTTAAGATATATTTCTACCCATGGACATGGGGGGCAAAGAGTAGGCCTAAGAACAGCACTATGCTTATAACCGAATGTTTGAGGGTCGAGAACTCACAAATAAACCTTCTTTCAAAGCAAGAAGCTTTGCGGTCTCAATTGCTTCATCACTTGATATCTGCAACGTTCACATAGTTCGAACATCAACTAATCGAGATATAAATTTCTTTGATCAGTACGCAAAATGTGACAATAAAATCAGAAATATGCAAAAATATTAGAGGTGGTGAATTGAAGAAATTATATACAGATCATTTTACCAAAAATATAAAAGCATATACTAGTCCATAACACCATAATAGCAAAGTTTGATTCATGTATGATGATACAGATATATCTACCATTCTTACAATAAATAATAATTGACTGAAAAATGAGAGGTCATTATCTCTTTCGCATGTCGCATACTCACAAGCTCAAATACTTCAGTTCAACTTTTAACGTTTACCATCAATCATTATGTATTTACTAAATCATTATGTATTTATAGTAACAGAGACAAATATAATAGGTTTATATCATAAAGAACATATCAACAGGCCCAAACACAAAATATTACTTAGTGTCTGAGTTGCTTTTTATGTCCTAGCAGCCGAAATGCCATCTGCCAGGCAACTGAAGTTGTGTAGAGAAAAGAAATCAACAACCGTCAACGCCAGTCAAATCTCAAATTATGAGAACCTGACCAAACCTAGAACTCAAAGTAACTGAAACCAATAAGGTAAAGCCATTTTTGGGCAAAATGTGAGAAACCATCCTCAGGATTGTTGTCCTTTTGTCCCAAATGGAACCTTCAGATTGTATTTGACTTGAAATATCTTATAATAAAATAATTTAGTTCAACATATGATCATCTGATCTCCCATTTAGATTAACATCAATTAAAAACAAATTCAAGCCTTACTTGGATCACTTCATCAATGATACTGACTTCCAAAACACCAGGAATAAAACCAGCACCTATTCCTTGGATCTTGTGGGGACCTTGACAACCAGACATACAAGAATGGGTTAGCAACATCCTCATAAGGAGAAGAAACAAACAAAGAACACATACTTGCTCTATTCCAAGATAGCAGCATAAAAGTTCTGGATTTGATGGAAATGACAAATAGTTACACATTGAATCTAGGGATGTTTTGTGAACTCACTGATTCTAACAAATAACAAAAAACCAAATCCACCTTATATAAAATAAGAACTTGGCAATCGAAGGTCATTTGATTCAATAAGCAACCATAAACTTTTCAAGCATTACATTTTTAGGAAAAATTTCATGGAAAGTATAGTTGAATGCACCATATGATCAAGTAAAATCGCTCGCCTCAATTATGGAAGTACCATAACTATAATTATAATATCAAAAACCTAGATTTTCTTTCCACGAGAACAAAAATGTTGACAAACCAACTTCTTTTCAGGGGCAGAGGAAGTCGCAGTAGTTAATTGTACAACTGCACCTTAAAATGTCATGAGTTCACCACCACTCAATGGCAGGTAACTAATAAAATATTCAACAGAGATGTGTCGACGATAAAGAGAAAGGAAAGCAAGAGTATCAAGCTATGAGATTATTGAATATTGCATTAAGACCACTTTAACAAATGGAAAAAAAGAATCACTAGTTCTAGGGTTTATCATGTGGTTCTTTTCTTGCTTCAATCATTGGAGATGCAGGTTAGGAAAAGATAACATTGACAAACCATGCAACATTATCAAAGGAGCAATGCACTCAACATAACTCACCAGGTTTCCCCCCAGAAAGAATAGCACTCTCAACCGGTTCCACTCCATACAGCTACATAAAGAGAAAAAGAATCCAAATGAATAATGTAAATGTATAAGGAGAGAAATTAACGGCAGATGAAAGCTATTGAATTTCCTTTTTTACAGATAGAACAAAGAAGCAAGCACATAAATTGAGCTATTCGTAGAAACTCAAGCTACCTTTACGTCGGGATTCTGCTCTTTAAGATATTTCCCTGCACCTGTTATGGTACCACCTGTCCCAATCCCAGATACAAGAGCATCAACCTTCCCTCCTGAGCCTTTCCATATCTCTGGTCCAGTGGTTTCGTAATGCATCTAGAAGCAAAAGCATGTATCATTTTCAAGTACCACCATCAGGATTTATATTATTGATTGAGCAAATACCTTCGGGTTGGCAGGGTTTTCAAATTGCTGAAGAATGTATGCGTTGGGTGTCTTAGCCAATATTTCTTCAGCCTTCTGAACAGCACCTTTCATACCTTTAGCTGGATCAGTGAGAACCAACTCAGCTCCAAAAGCTCGGAGAATTGTCCTTCTTTCTAGACTCATCGAAGCAGGCATTGTAATAATTAGCTTGTAACCCTTAGCAGCGGCTATGAAGGCCAACCCTATGCCCGTATTGCCACTTGTTGGTTCAATGAGGACACTCTTCAACAAACATTAACATATAAATGACGTGTAGGGCATATTAGCTAAAAGCTCCATGTACAATATACCAATTGCTCTTCATTATATGACAATGCCGATCCCGGTAGTTCTATAAGGATATAGTAACAGTATATTATCCAAAATCAGGACTATCATATGGAGTTATCCATATGTACAATTTACAAGCACTCGTTATGAATGATATACACATTCTCAAAATGAAAAACTCCACCAAAAGAACCAAACAAGACATTTTGTTCAAACCATACAATCATTGAAGGGTGATATGTGAGAGAAAAAATATCATCTTTCTTCTAAAGTTTCTTAAAGAACAACCAACCTGCCCAGGTGTTATCAGTCCTTTGGCCTCAGCATCTGTAATCATGCTATAACCAATCCTGTAAATCAGAGAGCCAAAATCATGTCCTTGGAAGAATGATTGAGAACGAAGGAAAGTTTTATGGCATTAGGATCCTGAACATATAAGCACAACTCTTAAACTAATCATGATGTCAACGATAAAATGAATTAGAAATTCTTACCTGTCTTTCACACTAGAACAAGGCTCCATAATTTCCAATTTAGCAGCAATACGAGCAACACAGCCATCCACAATATTATTCAGATAAACCAGTGGGGTGTTACCAATTAACTACAAGTAGAGAGCAGGTATTCCCAGTAAGCTGACCATGATTCCTACAACCTCATAACTACATACATATAGACATAGACATGAGATAACATTAGAGATAAACAAACTCACCTCAGTAACATCTTTTGCAATCCCAGATTTTTCAACTGCCATATTTTCAGATCACTGTACCCAAAAATTGCATTAGTCACTGATTTTATATGTCACTGCTTCGTAACCCATGCAAAGTATGAATAACATACTACTAGGAGAAGACGAGAGTAGCTAAATTTTGATCTGAAATTTAGAAAAGAGACCCAAAAAAACCCTTCAATTTGAAATTAATCAGCATCCGTTTACGCAGCTTTATCGGCAAGCAAAAATGAAATAAAAATTAATCAAATAATTCCATTTCCGATTCCCAAACCCCATAATTAAACCTGGATAATCCAATTAACGTAACAACATGAGAGAATCGATTACCTCCCAGCTCCGATGTCGTCGTTTCACCTCGGCGAAACCTAGCAGAACAAAAGACAAAAATGAAAATTTATACGTACTATAGATTCAGAGGAAAACGAATTAGAAAGGCGAAGATTACAATCCCCTTTTCAATTATTCCGCGAGCTAAACGAATGTAATAAATAATTCAAAACTATATACAGAATATATACAGATTAGATTATAAAACAAAGTAGGATAAGGAGGAAGAATCAAGAATGACCTTGACAATGATAGCGTTAGAGACTCTGTAAAAGATGACAAGACGATTGTCAAAAACAAGTCAAGCATGAACCACAATAATTATAGGGAGTATCGTTCTCTCAGCACCCAGCCTTCAATGTTGGGTTTTTGACTAAAATAAACCCCTCGAAAACCCAATTTCCTAAAACGTACTCATCCCTAATTTTGACTTTTATACTGATCACCATCCACATATTTTTTCTTCATACTTTCCCTCTCGATACACTTCCTATGTAACATTAAATTAAATGTGAATTTATTATTTTTCAACGTTCAATCTCTAAATTTATTTAATATAAGATTAAATATATTTTAACTTGAACATTTCAAGATTTATTAGATTTTATAGTCATCTTGTACACATCATGAAGTGTACAAGATTACTACATGATCATCTTGTAGTTCATCATGAACTACTTAAGACGATCATGTAGTCGCCTTGTATTCTATAAGATAATCGTGTAATGCATCATGTAGTGTATAAGATAACAAGATCGTCTTGTAGTACATCATGAACTGCTTAAGATGATCATGAAGTCATCTTGTAGTCTACAAGATGACTTCAAGATCATCTTGCAGTCCTTCACGATTACAACTTTTGAAATCATTTTCTTAAACTATTCTTTTTTGTTTGGTCACTGAGAAAATCCTAATCAAATAGAGTCCAAAAAGTTCATGCAAAAGTGAATGATGGAAATAAATCCGAGAAAAATAAAAATCCAAGTCCAAATTTACAAGGATAAAAAAATCGAAGGATTTCCGTAAAGAATAATGGGAAGAGAGAAGGAAAAATCTCAGATGGAATTAAAAAAATGAAAAAAAAAAGCTAAAGCGGATTTCAATGGGAAGAGAGAAGAAAAAATTTCATTTCCGTAAAGAATAGACTGCTCGTGCACACTGCGCATTGAAGATTTTTGAAAAGAAAATAAATTGATTTTGATAAAAAGAAATAGAAACAAAAAATTGTAGAAGAAGACGAAGAGGATAAAGCAACTTCTAGAAGAAGAGAGAGATTGAAACTAGATTTTGTAGAGAGAGATTGAAGCTGGATTTTGCAGAGACGCCTTCATAAGGAGAGAGATAGATGCAATTAAAACTGATTTGACTTATTTTCTTTTTTAATTTTTTTGTTATTGTTTGAAATCGTGTAAGGACAATCCGGTAACTTTACGAGTTTATTTTAAGTGGAAGGTGAACCAAGAGTATAATTCAATAAAAAATAATGTAAAAATATATTTTAGCAAATAGATTTTTTTGGTATACTTTAGGCAATAACCTTCAATGTTCTAATTCCCAAATTTAGCGAGCTCGAACTTTACCTGATTTTCTAGCCAATTACAATCGCTAAGTTTGGTAAAATGTTGGACTTCTAAATCGGGAGTTTGACTTAATTTGGATTAGGCTGTGAGATGGCTTTGGATTGCTTGTGTGGTGGTGTTTTTTAAGGATAATTTATCAAAACCCATTTATATATATGAGATGTCAGCTATCACGTTTATATGTTGATGTCGTGGAGTTATAAATATATTGAAGAAGTTTAATAAACGTATTTAAAAATTTAATAAAAATCTTCGATATTATACCAAAAAAATATCCGGCATATGAAAAGTGACCCATATATCATATAATTTGACCCTTTCAAGTTTGTTAAAATTATTAATATGTACAAATCCTCAAATTTATAAAATTATATTTTAATTACCTTCTTTGCATTTATAAAATAATCAAATTATATGTTATCTCATTCAAATTAGTTAGTATAACTATAAATTGTATTAAGCCCATTTGATTTCAATTTTCTAAATATAGCCGTCAGTTAAAAACAATAAGTATAATACAAAGAAAAATAAGATCTTTTTATTTATTGGTAGGGACAAATTATTGGACTCTGGAAAAAAGTTTGCGCATGAAACTATTTAAAGTAATTACATCAAATAGATAATTTTTTAAAGTCAATTTAAGAAATAATAGTTTTTTTTTCAAACTTTAAGTAAATAGACAATTTTTCTTACCACATCATTAACCATCCGTTGACAAAATTATAGTTTGACGATTTTAGTCTTGAATTTACAAATTTCATAATCTGATTTGATGGGCCTTTTTAATTAATTAAAAAATCAGTAATTAATGATTTTTAATTCAAATATTATTTCATTGATTTTTTAATTAAATTATAAGATAAGTAATGATTCATTATATTTTCTTTAATATCAACTAAAGTTTGACAAGGAAATCTTCTTTCAAATTAATGACACTATCAATACCTCTGGTATATCTGAAAAACCATTAGTATATCAAATTTTAAATTTTGAACGGTCATGGTAAATCAATATGTTTCTTGTTGAACGATTATGGTAAATCAAATTTACAATTAGTATAGCATCAATATACTTCTGATATACCTGAAAAATCATCAAACACACAATATATAGATTACGTATTTCAAATTTTAAATTTTGGACATTAATCACATCCTTAATTCTAGCATCTTTCAAATCGGTATGCCATCTATATATATCTGATATACCCGTAAAATCATCAAACACCATATATAGATTATGTATTTCAAATTTCAAATTTTGAGCATTAATTACATCCTTAATTCTAGCATCTTTCAAATCGGTATATCATCTATATATCTCTCTGATATAGCCGAAAATCATCAAACACACCATATATAGATTATGGTCATTTTAGTAAAAAATTATTGACATATTAGAAAACTTGCTATTTATCCAAAACTATTGAAAAACTGTTATTTCTTAAAACAGCCCCCCAAAACTTATCTATTCTGTAAAATTTCTCAAATATTTATGCCTCAGCCTCTGCCTGAGGTTATATGTTTGAAACATGGTATACATAAATCCATGTAGGATTTGGAACTTGACAAAAAAAACTGGGCAAATGACATAAAAACTTACAAAACATTTGGGTAGCTGCATTGTAGTTCAAAAACCTTTAACTTAAACATTTTAATCTATAAACCTATTAGAATGAATTTGATGTTATAGCAAAGTATTAGAATGAATTTGATGTTATAGCAAAGTATAACATACATTAGAGGGTGAAGTATAAACACAGTTGCTGGTGTTATAACAAAGTATAGCATACATTAGTGGGTAATTTCTAAGAAGTGCTTTGTTTAAAAGTTAACCTTTTAAATTTGATTGAACATGAGAGTGTGCTTATAACAAGGAGGCTAGGCCTCCATGCTATATTTTTGAAGTTGTTTTGCGGTTTTTTAGATTAAAAATAGATAGTCTGAAATTACATATATGTTAAATGTTAATGGTTGAAGGTGAAATAATCTCAACCGCACATCTATGGTTGCTCTCCTTTTGGCTGGAGAGTTATCTTAGCCTGAGAATCTGAAAAACACAAACAAAGAACCCGAATGATAAAGAGAACCGAGAGGTGGTTTTCTCACCTAAGGGCTTCTGATGCCTAAGTCAGTATTCCAGTATAATTTTGGTAGAGTTTTCCTAAGGGGAGAGTTGTTTACCTCCTTCTGGAATAGATGGAGGTATTTATACCTGAACCTTTACCGAAGGAAGCGTGTCGAAGAAGTTGTTTTGACGATTTAGGGGTGGCATTTAATGTCCTTGTCCCCCAAGCTAGCATAAAGGTCGAGGTGACTCAAAAGGGTCATGTCTAACATGGGGCAGCAATTAGATGTTTGAATCAAGGGGAGAGTAGGAGGATGCTACCTTAACTTTTACTTTCGACGGGTAATGATGATGCTGACGTTAAGTGGTTATCCAGATTTTCAGGTCTTTTGACGAGTATTCCTTGCTCCTTATGAGCTCTGTTCTGCTTGACTTGCCTTGATCGTGGTTTGGTGAGGTCACGTAGAGTGAAGCACATGACCCTTTGGCTAAGGCTCGACTGTCCTCATATGTGATGAGGTGTGGTGATGTCCGGGCACATGTCATGCATTTATCGGTCTTGCAAGAAATTCTCATAACAGTTTCCCCCAGTTGAGGATTTTGTGTGGTCCTTGCCCGCCTGGGTCTGAAGATATCTGCACCTTGCCCTGAGCATACTAAAACCGTTTAAGAGCTTCATTCCTTTGAGCAACTCATGTGGGCGTAACCCTGTCCTGTTGGAGTACCCTTGTCAATCAAGCCTATCCCGGAGGTAAATTCTCACGCATGCGGTCCCGAGTTTGTCAAATTTGAAATTTGCCGTCTCTCGAGAGTAATGGTAATGATGGAGCATAAAGGAGGGGTGCATGGGTGACGTTTGGGTTTCCTGAGTTTACCAAAGCTTCATATGTACATCATCGAGTGCGTAGGCGACGTTTGGTTTCCTGAGCTTATCCCGTCAGTTCGTGAACTGGTGGCTTCCTGGCATGTTGGATTACTTCAACGGTCCCAATCGTCATTTACTCTAAGGTCTATAAATGAGTGGTTTTCTTCTTCGTACCTCCCACCCTTGTCTACCTGAGAGAAATGGGCTCTTTAACGACTTCCTCTTCTGCCCTCCGAATCCCTTCTCCCTACGAAATCGAGAGTTTTCTTCTCCCTAGGGGGCCTTTCATCGTGAGGACTTCCTCTGAATCTTTTCTTCCACATTCGTCGACTAGGCCCACGTCTACTCTCTGTCGGCGACTAGGCACCATACCTTGAGGCTATCAGCTTTTGGTTTCTCAACAATTTCTTTGCTGCTACTGAACCTTTTGTGGTAATTTCTTTCTCCTTTCGCCTTCTCTTTTCTTCTTCTTTTTTTCTCTAGGTATTTCATCTTGTCTGGGAGATTTAGAGAGTTCCGCTGTTCGTATGGATTCAAACTCTCTGACCGAGGTTGTTGTTTCTCGTGCTGACCCTAACTGTCGTGCTAGCCCAAGCTGGAGTTCTATCACTTAGAGTGTAAGTAAATGGATTCAAAGATCATGATTCATGGTGAAGTATATGTGTTAAACATCACTTAGAGTGTACCTAAACAATAGCTCTTTATGTATTAAGATCAACTTCATCACTTCACGCATTGTAGATGATGAAAATCTAAAGTCAATTGAGATGCCACACTCAGAGGATGATGAGCTTATGATCCTGAAAAAAAGAATGATGAATGATTATATCGACATTAGTATGGTGCCCAGTCTAATGCACTCTGACAATCAAGTTAGTGAAATATTTATAAGAGAATGTATTGGACTCAAAGAGAATGTATCAGAGTTAGAGAGAATGCATACTGTTTAAATGAGGGTCACCATCTATTTATAATGATTCTATATCAGTCAACTGTCTATAATCGATGTATCTTCCTCCTTATTCATACAAGGAAGGAAGATATTTATGGAGAATTTCCTTCAAATCTGCGGATTTTGTTATGATTTTATCCCTTTTAACAACCCAAAAATTTACTTTTAGGGTTGTTGTGTAGCCGTTTTTTCATTGTATGACTGATTATCACATTTTTATCGCATCAGAGAGTGGGTCTCAGCTATCTTATGTAACTCAGCCATGGATGTGGGAGGACCACGATCATGATGGTTTATAAACGGGGACCTCGTCCATCTAGGTGACCTCGATCGTAAAGGTGGTCTGGGGACCTCGACCATCATAGTGGCCTCAGTCATAGATGGGACCTCGTCCATCATGGTGACCATGAGCATGGAGGAGACCTCAACCATCATGGTGACCTCGGTCATGAAGGAGATCTCGGCCATCACGGTGGCCTCTGTCATAGTGGGGACTTCGCCCATCATAATGGCCTCTGTCATAGTGGGGACTTCACCCATCATAGTGGCCTTGGTCCTAGAAAGGTTGGTTCAGGGTGAAGGACCTTTGGTTTGGACTATATAAGGGGCCATCCCTTGGTGAAGAAGTTTTGGGCCTTGCCTACAAGTCTCAATGGAAGTGATCCTTAGCCCAAATGTTTTTTTATCCCCCATAGTTTGCCCCCACTTCTCGAGTCTAAAGCATAACGCTAGATTCAGGAAGTATGTACTGGTGTGAGCCATGAGTTTTTGTCTGACGCTCTTGCTTCAAAATGTCAGAATCATCAGTCCTATACTGTCATGGCACGTTCAAGCTTAATACCTTGAACGTGTGATATCTGAGTGCTTCATCATGGGTGTGATATCCGAGTGTTTCATATTGAAAAGGCAAGCGTGTGGCATCCGAGCTTAATCACATGGCCTAGCGTTTCATCTTGTAAGATCACCACACTCCTTCATATGAGGTTGAGCATCTCATCGCGCCCATGCATTTCATCATATAAGGCCGAGTTTTATACGAGCGTGAGCATCATGTCCATTTGTTTCATCATATGAGGCTGAGCATTTCTCATAAGGAAGCATCATGCCCCTCCATTTCATCATATAGGCTGAGCATTTGGTGATGTGGAAGCATCATGGTGGCATCCCATCATGCATTGTGAAAGAACTTTAGGCTAGGCCACATGTCACCTGCTGATTGGTGGAACTATCACATCCTTGCACAATTTATGAACATATTTTTTTATCTCAACTATTGATCCGAGGAGGTGATGATCTTAGCCCTTGAATTCAAATTTTCACCTTTTAACTTTCCCGCTGCTCCTATTCAATTTTTTACTTTTATTCTTCTCTCATCCCTATCTTCTCCATGCCACTCTCTATCCCTCAAAGACCATTCAGCTTCTTCTTTCTTTTTTCACCATTTTTCTCTCTTTTCAAGCTTTTGGTTTTTCTCTGTTCCATTTGTGAGGGGATTTTTTGAATTGGTTACTCTGGTGAATTTTTCCCGATAACAAGGTTAGTGTTCTTCCCTATTCATTTATATCTTTTCATTTTTAAGGTAATTTGTGAAAGGGTTTTGTGATTTCCATTGAGTTTATTTTAAGTCTTTAATGGATTTGAAATTTTTAGCCGATACTCTGGCGGCTAGGGCCTTTGTTTAGATTATTTTTTAATATTATTTTCATATAGTTCGTGTTTGTCCTAGCCACCAAGCATGTCCGACCTCTCCAACCATATGAACATCCTTCTGGCTAGTGATTCAGGATCGTTAGATCAAGCCGAGCCTTCTGTCATTCGAGCATTCATGACTGAAGCCATGGTCACAGATTCTTACTCTGATGATGTCGTGCCTTTAACGATAAGTTTGAGGGTTGTGGACTCGGGAGTGACCGTAGGTATGACGTCTTAGGGTCCGAGTGTGACTGGGGGTCTAATGTCTGAGGGTGCTCAGATTATATCATCCTCTCATGTAGGGACTAGCTCTTCCCGATTTAGTGTCAGTGTCTTTACTGAGTCACATCTATAGGGGTTTCACGTCGAGAATGGTATTCTAGAGTCCATTGTGATGAGGCTTCCTTACATGTCCAAGCCCCCGATCAATTCCCCTTATGAGAGATAGGTATGATTTAGGAGCATCCATTCAAAAATGGCCTTAGGCTTCCCCTACTAAACCTTATAAGGATTGCCTTCAAACTTTATAATATTGCACTCAGTTAGTTGTTGTCCAATGTCGAGTGATGTGTATACATAAGTGCACATGTCATTAACAAGTAATAAAGTGATAAGTGAGTATTGATCTCCATATGGACTGTTGAGAAATAGGCAATAAAATGGACCAAATTAAATATAATTGAAAAATACAGTAGCAACAGTGATTGATTTCAAATAACTCAAAAGTTAAAGTAGAAATGATAATGCTAAGTAAATTAGCTTCAAGTGACACTTACAGAATATAAGATTAAGTTTAGTACTAATGGTGTATTTAATGATAAAGAGAGCTAGCATGGTTTAATCCCCTGTCCATTAATATTTCTAGTTAAATATGTTCTTGTTGCTATAACATTCTAATAGCATTAACCTCGACTCATAAGCACAATCGATTTACATCCTTGCGATCTTTAACTCTAAACTTAATTAACTTATTCCTAAGCCTAATTCAGATTAGAGTGTCTCTTATTAGTTCCAGCTGATTAGTTTACAAGGTGAGCATATATGCCTATACTACTCACTAAATACTTAGTTCTACATGATTTGAGTACTCAAGCATCATTCAAGCTATTTTCATTAAATGAATCATTTTCAATATTTAATCTAACTTGCATTTTACTAAAGATGGAAAGTCAATAATAAAATTTGAACATTAAGTACCCTTAAATGCAATGCTAAAAGGGACTGAGCAACAAAATTTCATTAACTAGGAATAACACCTTCAAGGTTCATTACTCATACTAGCTAAAAGTATTAGCTCATAATGAGTTTTTGAATAGATTCAATTACAAACATTTTCATAGCCATTTCATAGAAAATGAACCAAGGTGGAGAAATACGGTAAGTAAAATAATGCTAAGAAAGAAGAAAGAGAGAAGGGAATAAACGAATATCATCTCTTTGTCTTCTTCTTCAAATCTTCGATTCCTTTTTATCCTTCTTTTTGCGTCCTTGCTCTGTAAAATGTCTCCTTATTTTCAGCAAGAATGTCGGCTCCTTCCTCAATTGGATGTACTTTTTATTTAAGGAGCCTTGGGATTAGGGCTTCATTATTCTAACAACAACACATGTCAAGTAGCTATAAGATGGGGACCATGAAAAAGGCGTTGCTTGGTGGATAACTAACTCAGAGCGCATGAGCATCTTCTCTCTTTTCAGCGCCAACTGGACTACATGACTAATCCTCCTGCCAAGTGTGCACGAGCATTGCTATAACAACAATAGAATCAAATACAACACTTCTCCAGCCACCAAACTTCCAAGGCCACCTACATAGGGGGCACAATGTTATGCACAAAACTGCTCAAAAGCCATAAAGAAAGCTAGCAAAGTTGCAAAAAACCAAACAAAAAGCTAAACTAAAAAGAAATGACATAAACTCAACAATAAAGTGTTACAACTCTCTAAGATAGGCAATACTTAAGGATTAAAGATACAAAGATAACTATAAAATCTTAGAGTTATCACACTTCCAAACTTAAAGTATTACTTTTCCTCGAGTGATGATAACCAACACAAAAGTCTCTTAAAAGAAGTACATTTAACACTACCACCCCCAAACTTATTAGTTCTGCTTTTCAATGAAAGCTAGAAATCTAAGCCCACTAGTCAACCTGCTCAACACTTTTAAGCACAAATGAACAAGAAGCTTAATTTTTTCTCTCAAATTTACTGAATTGAGATGCTATCCTAATTCCTTTCATTGTATGTGTGCTAGAAGCTAGAGTTGCTCATTCAAATTGCTTAAGATACTTTAAACCATGATCATAGACGTAACCTATGCACTCTATCTAGGAAACCTATCTCAACAGCAAACAACACACATAAAGAAGATTACAAAGCGAAGGGGAAAAACAGTTACGTGAAGAACACAAGGGAATTGTAAACACTAAGCTGCAATCTTTGTATTTTAATAGCTTCTCCTTCTCTTTTTTTTTTTTTTAATTAGAATTCCTCTATGTTATAATGTCTTTTTACGTGAATAGTCAACACTTGTGGTGAAGACACCTGGTTACTCAGTAATAAAACATGCAAGGTTATTATCTCTTTAATTTGCTATTTCTTTTGATAATGCTATAACAAGCTCATGTCTCTGGCTACCTTTTGACGTGAATGACAAAATTGTCATGAATGCACCCAGTTACGCAGCAACCTAAAACAGAGGAGCCATTCCAACCTTTTTTATTCATGAAAATTTTCTTTGAAACCAAACAAAGCAGCAAGATGACATACAAACAATTCTAACAGAGATTTCCCCCCAAACTTGAGTATTTGCTATGATGAACAACTATAGTACTGCCTACTAGATGCTCTAGGTGCACAATAAGAGTATTAAGCCTTACTCAAATTTAAAGTATCCTAAACTTCCCCAAAACACCTAACTCCCTTCTTAGTGCAAAGGGAAATGGAACTAGTCTAAACACTCTAAATTTAGCATGATTTGAGAATAACTAACATTCTATCAGCCTTTATTTCCTTCATTTTCATTTTTTTAACTTTTTATTGATTGAATAGATTGACAACAAGGATTAAACTAAAAACTCAAAAAGAAAACATAAATAGCATCCTAAAAACAATTGACAGACACCAAAAGAACTTTCAAATATAATCCTATTGAAAATGGCATAGGCCCCTCCCCTAAACTTAAGATTTGTAGTGTCCCCAGTGTAATAGCAAAACAATAACTAAAAACCATAAACATAAATTTTCCTTGTTTAAATCAAACAGTAGAAACCATAATCAAATATTACCATAAACTAGAAAGAAGATAGAAATAGTAAGCAAGATAAAAAGAAGGAGCCGAAAAGGTACTCCCCTGATATTGCTGCAAGTTGTTGCATCAAATTAACAGCTTTCATTGATTGGAAGAGCTCTTAGGCCCACCTCTTTCCATAGAGGGAGCTTTAAGATTTGAAACCATTTTCTTTACTAATTAAATTTATACTTGAAGTTTATCCTCTAGGGACTATTCTTTTTCAGCTGTCTTAAGCTTCTTTTTGGCACTTGCACTAGAGCCAGATGCTTCTGCTTCCTTCTTCTTGTCAACTGATTTCCCCTTGGACTTGGCAAATTAGGGGGAATGCTCTTCTTTCTCAGGGTGCTTATTCTCTTGAATAGGGGTTAGCAATTTTCTTTTCCCCTTGTCCTTTACTTTCTTGGGTGATTGATTTTATGGTGGTGCAGGTTCTACTTCCTCTTCACTCTCTTCAACCCCTTCCTCTTAATTTTCCTCATCCTCATCCTCACTTTCTTCTTTTTCCTCTTCACTTTCAACTAGATCATCCTCCTCCTCAACTCCTTCTTTAGTTTCAACTTCTTCCTCTGCTTCTAATTCTTCCTCATTCTTAGGGGCCACATCCTCTTAGCCAAACTGCTCCTCTCCAGCCTTCTCCACCTCTATTGTCTCCTCTTCTTCATCCTTCCAAGGTTGAAGAATGATGTCTGGAGAAGGAGGCAGGGGCCAAGCAGGCTTAGTTATTTTTTTCTAAAAGCTCTTTTATAGTGCATGGTCTCTAACTTGAGCATATTCCCAATATGTTCTAGTTTGGTGCTCTAGCTGTTGCAACAATTTTAGGCCTTTCCCTGCAGGGCTTCTTATTGTTCTTATCATATAAAGTACACAACATTAGGTTAATTTCAGTGGTGTCAACATAACCTTGCATACTTGCCTGCTTAGAGGATGACGGCTTCCCTGATGCCATTGGATCCTTACTCTTCCCTGCAGCAAATCTCGCTATAATCGTGAGAGTAATAGCTCCACGATTTACAAAAATTTCCATAGAACTCATGTAAGGGATCAGATTAATGAAACCCAATTTAGTCATCATATAAGGGAAGAAAAACAACCTATTTTTTTCCAGCATAAATTATTATAGATGTAAAACATGCAACAAAAGAAATCTTTCTTGTGAAATTGTTTGAATGTGAGTAGTGGGCATGATGGAAGCACGGATGAAGTGATATAAACTTTAGCCCTAGCTTTTAGAGTTGACCTAAGACAAGTTCTACTTCCCTTAGTAGATACGCTATGCCGTTTAGTGCCAGAAATGGTTAACTCTTTCAAAATTACATTTAGCTTAGCCTCAATTATTTCTTCTACTAGAATAGAATACTCATCGTCTACATCATCTAGGTCTAAAATAGAATTTATTGCCTTAGAAGTAAAAACAACGAGTGTACCTCTCAATGTAACATCTGTTTGTCTATGGTTTAGAAGATTTGCATAAAACTCCCTTACTAGGGGAACCACAATGGCGTCATAGTGCGCATATAACCTCTCATAGCCTCTCTGTTTGATGATCAATGAAATATCTTTTGGACGGCCAAGGGAGGGGATGAGCTCTATCATAAACCCATTTTCTTCATGAAATTGCTTCATGCGAATCTTCTTTTCGTACCTCTTTTCAGCCTCTTCATTGATGATTTTTTTAATAGTTATGGACTTCTTGGGCTGAACTTTTACTTTCATTTTTTGTGTTTCTTAAGTCTTTGTGAAACAAAGAGAGGCTTTCATGGGAAACATAATGGGGGGGGGGGTTTAGGGTTCTTAGGAAAAACAGGGCTTTGCACGAAGGTTTATTGAGGAAGAAGGGTTTTGAATTCGAAGGAGTTGCATGTGGGAAGTGGCAAATGGCTTTCAAATTTGAAGCCTATGAAACCTCTCCCTACTGTGCCACGTGTTGACCTCCACCGCTAATCAACAAAAATTTTCAAATCGAAGATATTTTGCGATAAATTTTGAAATTTTGCAAAATCTCAGTGCTTCACTGATTTGAGCACGAATATTTGGAGAGTATTTTGGCTGAGCTAGCACTATCTTGCTATATCATTCCTTTTTAGGTGTTGCAAGAATCAGCACCCAAAGATGCATCTCTCCATTTTCTAGATGTCCTCTCGATGGGCCCCTCATATTGTTCTTCCTTGCAAAAACAATCGTACACGATCTTTTTAGCTAAGATAGCGAAATTAAATGAAGATAATTGATGAAATTTTTTCTTATTAAATGAGGAACATTCTCCAATGATGATGGGAATAAAAGAGATAGATGAGAGATATTCGTGATTAAAGAGAGATATTCTAACATAATTGAAATAAAGACAGATAATAACAAAATAAAATATACTAAAATGAAATTAAAAACTTTGGGTTTCATCCCATAAACACTTGTTTTATGTCTTCAACCTGACTTGGGCTTGCTCTTTATGGGTCGTTAAGTTGGGTTGATGTCTTCATTCTATCCACCTCACTTCCCCAATAGTGCTTCACCCTCTGCCCACTAACTTTAAACTCTCTTCCAATCTTTTCATCCAACAGGTCCACGATTCCATAAGGGTGAACCTTGATTAATTTAAACGGCTTAGACCATCTTAATTTTAACTTTCCAGGAAATAATTTGATTCTTGAGTTAAACTACATAACTTAAGTCCTTGGTTTCAATTCTTGGTCCACAATCATTTTTGTATTGCCACTTCTCGGTCTTGACTTTGTAAAGTCTTGCACACTCATATGAAAATAACCCGAATTCATCTAGTTCATTCATTTGCAAGGTTCTATTTTCTCATGCTACTTACAAGTCTAGATTCAGCTTCTTAATAGTCCAGAAAGCTTTGTGTTGTAGCTCCAATGGTAAGTGGCATGCCTTGCCAAAGACTAACCTATAGGGAGACATTCCCAAAGGAGTCTTGTAGGCATTTCTCTAAGCCATAATGCATCATCAAGTCTCATGGTCCAATCATTTCTGCTGGGGTTTACAACTTTTTCCAAGATCCTCTTTATTTCTCTATTAGATAACTTCAATTGCCCACTTGTTTGTAGGTGGTATGATATAGCAACCTTGTGCTTCTTCCCATATTTTGCCAAGAGCCCTTTAAACTATCTGCTATAAAAATGTGTACCTTCATCACTTATTATGGCTCTTGGAGTTTCAAACCTTGTGAAAATGTTCTTTCAGATGAATTTTACCACTGCCTTTGCATCGTTTGTCGCTAATGTTGCAGCTTCAACCTATTTGGAGACATAATCCATAGCCTGGATGTACATGTTCCCAAATGAAGGTGGGATTGGCCCCATGAAGTCTATTCCTCATACATCAAAGAGTTTAATTTCTAGGATGTTGATGAGTGACATTTCTTATCCTTGAGATATGTTCCCAGTCCTTTGACATTTATCACAATTCTTTGCTACCTCATATGCATCCCTAAAAATGGAAGGCTAAAAGTAGTCAGATTGAAGCACTTTGGAAGCAATCCTCAGTCCTCCAAAATGCCATCCATAAGGTGAAGAGTTGTACTGCTGCATATGCTTTGGACTTTCTCTTCTGGAACACATCTTCTGAAGATTTGATCAGGGACTTGGTTGTAGAGATAAGGGTCATCCCAGTAGTAAGCCTTGATTTGTTGAAAGAATTTCTTCGATTGCTAAGAATTGAGTTTAGGGGGTTATAACACTCCACCTGCTAAGTAATTCACAATATCACCATACCAAGGGGCGTGTACTATTGAGATTGCCATTAATTGTTCATCTGGAAAGGTTTCTGCAATAGCTGGTGTTACTATAGCATTGTTCCCTGCTTCCAGACTTGACAAACGATCTGCTACTTTATTCTTTATGCCTTTCTTGCCTTTGATCTTTAAGTCAAACTCTTGTAAAAATAAGATCCACCTGATGAGTCTAGGCTTTGCATCATTTTTAGAATTCAAATATTTGATGGCAGAATAGTCAATATAAACAATCACTTTAGTGCCTATAAGATATGCTCTAAATTTATCAAAGGCAAAAACAATAGCTAATAACTCATTATTAGTAGTGGTGTAATTCAACTGTGCATCAGTCAATGTCCTACTAGCATACTAGATAAAATGAAAATTTCTATCTTTCCTCTGCCCCAAGACTGCTCTAACTGCATAGTCACTAGCATCACACATTATTTCAAATGGTAACTCCCAATCTAGAACTACAATGATAGATATTAAGACTAAAGCCTTTTTCAGTTCATTAAAAGCATTTCTACATTCATCAGTGAACTCAAAAGCCCTATTGTTTTTTAGTAGCATGCATGAAGGTTTTGATATTTTAAAAAAATCTATAATGAATCTTCTATGAAATCCAACATGTCTTAGAAAACTTCTAATGCCTTTCATTGTGGTGGCGGCGAGCAGGGAGTCTTTCAATAAATTCTATTTTTTTCCCTATCTACTTCAATTCCTTTCAAAGACACTCTATGCCCTAAAACTATCCCTTCTTGCACCATGAAATGACATTTCTCCCAATTCAAGACTAAATTAGTTTCTTCACATTTTTCTAACACTTTCTCAAGATTAGATGCTTCAAGTGTTTGCTCCACCATGTCTGTGAAGATTGTCATCATGAATCTCTGAAATGTTGATGGAGCATTACATAGCCCAAAAGAAATCCTTCTAAAAGTAAAAGTTCCATAGGGCATGTGAAGGTGGTCTTCTCCTAATCCTCTGGTGCTATAGCAATTTGGTTGTAACCTGAATATCCATCCAGAAAATAGTAATATTCCTTCCAAGCAAGTCTGTCTAGTACTTGATCAATGAAAGGCAAAGGGAAATTATCATTCCTGATAGCTTTGTTTAGCCTCCCATAATCCATGCATACGCTATAGCAAGTGACTATTCTTGTGGGGATCAACTTATTGTTCTCATTTGTTATAACTGTCACTCCTTCCTTTTTAGGCACACATTGGACAAGGCTAACCCCTGCACTGTCTAAGATAGGGTAGATTATTCCAACATCAAGCCATTTAATTATCTATTTCTTAAGAACCTCATACATGATTAGGTTCAACCTCCTTTACTGCTCTATGGAATTGCCACTCCTTTCTTCCAATAGTATCTTGTGCATACAAATAAAAAGGATTACTCCCTTAATGTCAGTCATCTGCCAGCCAATTACTCTTTTATACTTTCCCAAGACATATAGCAATAACCTTTCATTTTCATTTCTTAAGGAAGAAGACATAATGATAAGTAGAGTACTGTTCTCACCTAGGTAGGCATATTTCAAATGGGAAGGAAAGGGGTTTAATTCAAGCAAAGGTGGTGATTGAATAGAGGGTAATGTTGGCTTGAATGTCTTTTTAAATAAGTGTAATGATTCGATTTGTTTTCCAAACCTGGGAGTACTTTGCTTTGCATCCATCCATGTATTGCGGCTTCCTCCACATCACTGTTATCTTCTTCCAGAATTTTTGAAGTTGACTTTGATTGGGTTGCCTTGCTATAGCTTATACACAGTGCCTCCATAACTATGGAGTCCATAATATAAACAGTTGCACATTCTCCTATCTCTTCATCAGGATACTTTATAGCATTAAAAACATTGAAGGTTATCTCTTGATCCTTAACCTTCATTGTGAATTCTACCTTTTGCACCTCAATGATTGCCCTTCCTGTGGCTAAGAAGGGTCTTCCCAGTATGATATGCACTTCTCTATCTGCTTCATAATTTAGAATGATGAAGTCTACTAGAAATATGAATTTACCAACTTGCACTAGAACATACTCTATCTTACCTTCTGGATAGATATAAGACTAGTCAACCAATTGTAGAGTAATGGTTGTTGGCCTAGCTTTTTCTATTCCCAACTTTCTGAAGATGGACAGAGGTATAAGGTTGATAAATGCTCCCAAATCACATAAAGCTTTCCTACAATGGGTATTTTCGATTATACAATGAATGGTAAAACTACCTGGATCCGTAAGCTTTGGGAGAATATTGTTCTGTAAAATCAAGCTGTATTCTTCAGTCAAAGATATAGTTTCAAATTCTCCAAGCCTTCTCCTCTTAGTCAAAATGTCTTTCATAAATTTGACATAATTAGGTATCTGCTTTAAATCTTCTACTAAAGGTATGTTGATATGCAACTGCTTCAACATGTCAAGAAATTTAGCGAATTGACCATCTAGTTTCTTCTTTTGCAGCCTTTGAGGAAATTGAGGTAAAGACCTATCTATGTTTTCCACTCTCTATTCTGTAGATTTAGATGCTATAGTAGGTAGCTCTGCTACATCTTTGCTCTTTCTTACCTCTTTGGGTTTATTTTCTGACTTTTCCTTTGTTCCATCAGTTGGTTGCTCTTTCCCTTCTCTTCTAGGATTTTAAATATTGCCTTGCAGTGTTCTTTACCTCTTTGGTTTTGTTTTCAAATAAGTGTTCTTCACCACAATAGACAAATGATACTTCCAATACTTGATTCACAGATTACAACATGCCTTGATTCTGATTTACTGTGGGTGTCATACTTAGAGTTTTGATCATTTGAGTTAATGTAGACACTTGAGTTGTTAAAGCTGTCATAGCATCCAGCTCATGTGTCCTTGCAACTCTTTTACTTGTTGTTGCTCTAGTAGTTAGCCATTGGTAATTGTTACTTGCTATCGTTTCTAGAATTTCATAAGCCTCATTGTAAAGACTTAGACAAAATGGCCCCACTAGCTAAAGAATCAACCATCAATCTTGTAGAAGAATTAAGTCCATTGTAAAAAGTTTCCATTTGGATACAATGTGGGATCCCATGGTGTGGACACTTTCTTAGAAACTCTTTAAACATTTACCATGCCTCATATAGAGATTCATCCTCTAATTGGTGAAAGAAAGTAATCTTATTCCTTAATTTAGCATTCTATGTTGGTGGGAAATACTTCATCAAAAACTTCTCAGCAAGATCATTCTAAGTACTAGTTAAATCTAGAGGTAATGAGTTTAGCCATGCTCTAGCTCTGTCCCTTAAGGAATACGGAAACAACCACATCCTTAAAGCATTTTCTGAAGTTCCAGGTATTTTAAAAGTATCACTAACCTCCATGAAAAGTCTCAAGTGCATGTCTTCAGTAGGTAGTCCATTGAATTGCCCAACAGTTTATAACATTTGGAACATGACAGGCTTTTAATTCAAAGTATGGAGTTGGAATATTTGGCCTTACTATTCCAGGGTTCATTGCTTGTGGTTGAAGAATGGCATAGCCTCTAATTGATCTTTCTGTATCATTAGCCATCACTATGACATTAATGCCATTATTAGCTTGATTTCCATTTTGATTCATGTTATCATTTAACACCACTTCTTCTTCATGTCAAGCCATCTCTCTTACAATAGCCAATCCTCTATGTTCTCTTCTCAACTGTCTTAGAGTCCTGTGTATTTTTTAGTCAAAAATAAATTCGGGTAGTTACTGCATGCGCATAAAATGAGTCCCAACTTCCTAAAATAGAGTAGTAACAACAAGTTTATCAATGTAGCTTACAAATTAGATTCAACTTGTTGAGTGATGTGTATACGCAAGTGCGTGTGTCATTAACAAGTAATAAAGTGATAAGTGAGTGTCGATCTCCACAAGGACTAATGAGAAATAGGCAATAAAACATATAATTAAATCTAGTTGAAAAATAGAGTAACAACAGTAATTGATTTCAAATAACTAAAAACTAAACTGGCAATGATAATGCTAAGTAAAATAGCTTAGAGTGCACTTGCAGAATATAAGATTAAGTTTAGTACTAATGGTGTATTCAATGAAAAAGAGAGCTAACATGGTTAAATCCCTTGTCCATTAATATATCTGGTGAAATTTATTATATTTGCTACAACATTCTAATAGCATTAACCTCAGCTCATAAGCACAATAGATTTCCATATATCTGATATTTAACTTTAAGCTTAATTAACTTATTCCTAAGTCTAATTCAGATTAGAGTTGTCTCTTATTAGTTCCAGCCGATTGGTTTACGAGGTGAGCATATATGCCTATACTACTCACTAAATACTTAGATCTATAGGATTTAAGTACCCAAGCATCATTCAAGCTATTTCCATTAAATTAAACTTTTCCAGTATAGGATTTAAGATGGCCAGTTAATAATAAAATTTGAATATTAAGTATTGTTTAATGAAATGTTAAATGGAGATGAGCAACAAAAACTTCATTAACCAGGAATAGCAATTTCAAGGCTCATTACCCATACTAGCTTAAAAGTTTTAGCTCATAATGAACATTTGAACATATTCAATTTCAACCATTTTCATAGTTTTTTCACAAACAATGAACTAAGATGCAGAAATACAGTAAGTAAAATAAAGCTAAAAAAAAGAAGAAAGAGAGAAGGGAATAAACGAATATCCTCTCCTTTGTCTTTTTCCTCACTGCTTTGCTTCCTTTTCTGTCCTTCTCCTTGCATCCTTACTCTGCAAAATGTCTCCTTATTTTCAGCAAGAATGTTGACTCTTTCCTTAATTAGATGTACTTTCTATTTAAAGAGCCTTGGAATTAGGGCTTTATTATTCTAGCAGCAACACATGTCGAGCAACTACAAGGCAGGGACCGTAAAAAGGCATTGATGCCAGGTGGATAACTAACTTTGAGCGCACGAGCATCTTCACTCTTTTTAGCCCTAGCTGGACTACACAATAAATCCTCATGCCAAGTGTGCACAAGCATTGCTATAACAACAACATTATCAACTATAACACTTCTCTAGCCACCAAGCTTCCAAGGCCACCGATACAGGAGCATAATATTATGCACAAAAGTGCTCAAAGCCATAAAGAAAGTTACAAGGTAGCAAAACCAAACAAAAAGCTAAACGAAAAAGAAATGACACAAACTAAGTAATAAAAAGTTACAACTCTCTAAAATAAGCAATACTTAAGGCTTAAAAATGCAGAGATAACTCTAAAATCTTAGAGATTACTCTGGAGCATGAGACTACCGTTATGGTCTAGTTTCTATTATGGAGCTTGTTCTTTGTGGTTGAGCATGCTGAATATTTAAATGGCCGAGTGAAATTATGGAATTTTCTTGGTAAGTCAACCATTAATAGGTATTGGAGAGATAACTACTTCTTTATCTAAGGAGATTGGGAGATTGCTCTAGATTAGGTCCCTCCTATTTTCATGGAATGCCTTACAATGGGCGAGGCTCCTAATGTTATGAGAGTTAGGACTACTTGGAGTACCCCAGGTAGAACATAACATTTTTCTTCTTCCGACATTGCTTTTCCTTAATTCTGTACAGACGCTCACTACTTTTATTTTGTAGATTCTGATTCTCGAAGTCTAGTTTCTCTTATAGAGGTTATGTCCAGAACTCTTCATCTTCTTCGAGCATATTTGGCAAGAGGATTGATCTTATTTTGTTCAAGGAACCTGAGGATAGTATATTTGTGGAAGTACAAAGCTGACCTTCCTAAAGGTATCCCCTTATGTTTACCTAGCTAAATAAATCACTTCAACTCACTTAGATCTACCATTTATTTCTTATACGGGACTGAGCCTTAGCTGATTGTGATGAACCCACTTGCCCCGTTAGAATCGAACACAAATTTAATGATGTCGATTGGTGTGGGTTCTAAGTTGACTTTGGAAGAGATGAAGATGAGGACAAAGTGAAAAAGGAAGACCCGAGCTGATGTATCTAGAGTTGCACCCCCAGTCCATTGACAAGCCTTTTATCGCCTCATCTGAGCACTTACTGTCAAGCTCTATTATGGCCTAATCTCCTCCCAACCTTTTGGATAAGTGGCCTCAGACAGATTTAGTTGAGGAGATCCCACAGACCGAGTCGAGATCCTATTCTCTTCCTTGGGATATGTGTTTACAAACTAGCAATGCCTTGGCTGTTGACGTGGCCATGTGGCTCCTTAGTAATGAGCGAGTCATCATGAAAGATAAGTCCACAAAGCAGCCCGCTTAATAGTGTGTTTTCCCATTCCTTCTGTGTAATACTTTCTTCTATTCTTACTTTGAGTTCATTTTATTATTGCAATGTACTTACTTTGAATTTTTACTTGTTTTTATTTCAGTCTGCCTAGGCCTTGACGATGGTCGAGAGGAAGGTTTTCTCAATGAAGCTGAAGTATGATGGAAAGGCCAAGTAGTTAGACATTGCCAAGTCCGAGATGACCTCCCCGCGATCATTTGTGGGTGGGTTGAAGGAGAGGGTGACCGTTTCAGAGTCGAACATCTTCTCTCAGGAGAGAGCTCTAAGACACGTGATCCATAAGCGTGGGGAGTTGAGGGTTCAGTTTGAGATGTTGGAGACCACCTTTCGAGAGCTTCAAGAGGAGTTGAAGGTTGCTCGTGAGGAGACACTAAATGAGTACAGTGTGGAATTCATCGATTGTTGGAGTAAGATGAACTTTGAAGCAAAGGCAAGTGAGGCCGACCAGTGGAGCCTTTTATCTTCTCTGTCAGGCGAGGCTGGGAATGTTAAGGATGAGGTCATCAAATAGCTGATGATGGCCTCAACTCCGAGGATGCGACCCTTTCGTGCTCTAGAGATTTTCTAAAACCCACTGTCGTGCCTGACACCCAGTTGCTTCGGTGAAAGCTGGTGTCCGATCATTGATGCATGTGGATGTTGAATATCTTTGAGGGTCTACCTGATATTTGACTTGTTACCCTACATGGCTTTTATGGGCCGTATGCGGCCATTTCATTTGTTATTTTTGCTTTCCTTAATTTGATACTAAACTTCTATCAAAAGTATTTTCTCCAAGTATGAATGTGAATTAATGTCTCCTTTTGTTAGGCATGTGTGAATACTCAGTTCACCTTGTTTCTTCCGTATCATTACATTTTTTGCACCTTTAGATAGGTTTACTTAATCCAAGCTTATCGTGATCCCAAATAATACGAAATACTGTCGTGATCCTTTTCCCTATGTTGGGTCTTTCTTTTGATCATCGCGAGTGATCAGGAGGCCTCAGCCAGCCCTATCCCTTGGTGAGGTCTTTTGTCTAAGAATTTCATGATTTTGGGTACCATGAAGTGCTACGATGGTCATTTTTTTCCATGCAAAGTCTTTCTCCAAATCATCACAAGTGTTTAGGAGGCCTCAGCTGACCGTGGCCTTGGGTGAGGTTTTCCATCCGAGCATTCCATGATT
The DNA here is from genome assembly GCA_003255025.1 of Datisca glomerata. Classification (NCBI taxonomy): domain Eukaryota; kingdom Viridiplantae; phylum Streptophyta; class Magnoliopsida; order Cucurbitales; family Datiscaceae; genus Datisca; species Datisca glomerata. The sequence continues at coordinate 35,563 of QANY01007439.1, forward strand.
TTGTGTGTTATTGATGATGCTTTATTTTGGGTCATTAGTGTTCTTTAGTTGCCTTACAATAGGACTTGGCATTTAACAAGTAAGCTGAAAAAAGCATTGTGCAGAACTTTACTATAGATAGGAGAGTACAACTTATTAAAATATGATACTAATTGAATGGGAGTACAACTTATTAAAATAAAGTACCAATGAATGTACATTCTAAGGCTAGTTATATTGCAACCTTCATTGAGTGTTCTTCCTTCTAAGTCATGGAGAATGTAAGTCTCAACTCTGATGACCCAAGCTATTATGTAAGGGCCTTCCCAATTTGGTCCAAGCATACCAACACCGTGCTCTGGGTATTCTGGTGTTCTCTCTAGGGGACTTGATACCCAACTGAAAATGTTACCACCTTTATTGAAGTACTGAGTTGTTTTCCGAGCATAAGCTTCCAGCCTAATCATTGCCAGTTCCCTCTTACCCTCAAGAGCATCTAGTGCATGGATCATGGCTTCTTTGTTGTTGTCATCTTCCTTGACTTATGCTCTGATGTTGGCATTCTGATCTTGACTAAAATCATAGCCTCGGCTCCATAAACCAATGAATAAGGCATCTCTCCTATGGGAGCCTGTTTCGTTGTCCCATATGAGCATAGTAGCGCTGGTAGTTCTTCGACCTATTTTTCTTTAGCCTGGCCGAGACTTTCTTTAAGCTTGGTCAATATGGTCTTATTGGAGACATTGGTACCCATTCACTTGAAGGTGTCGAGGTACAGAAAAGCAAAGCTGAATTCCCAGCTTCTCACAAAACTCCTTCACAATTATTTTTGAGAACTATGGTCGGTTTTCTGTTATTATGACCTTTCGGGTTCAATATTTGCATACAACTTTCCTCTAAACAAACCCTTTGACATCTTTCTCTTTGATGTTTGCGTAAGACTCGACCTCTACCCATTTTGAGAAGTAGTCTGTAACCATGAGTAGAAACTTCTTATGACTGGGTGCGGGTTGCATCGAGCCCTCTATGTCCATCCCCCACTACATGAACGACCATGAGCCGATGATAGAATTCACCTATTTTAGGGGTTTCCTCGATATACGTGCATACCTCAAACATTTATCGCACTTGGCCGCGTATTCTACAGCGTCAATGTCGATGCGAGGCAAAAACGTATCCCATCATCTGAGCTTTCTTCCCCATCGATGCCCCTGCATGGTTTCCGCACTATCCTTCATGTAGCTCGGGCATCATAAACTTAGCCCCAGCCTGGTGGAGGCATCTATGTTATGGCCAAGTGTATGATCTTCTGTACAGAATCGTGTTCAAGATAGAGTGTCTTGCTGCCATCATCCATACTTTCTTGGCCTCATCATCGTATTCTAAGAGTATACCCTATGGAATGTAACTAATAAGAGGGTCCATCCAGCTAGTTCAGTTGTCTGATGTATTCACATATGTGGGTTCATAATGTTAACACTTGCCACCAATTGATCTACAGTGGAATCGGGAAGAAAATCAAGCGAGATAGTCCTCTTCATCTTAGTGTCAATGGCCGACGCTAAGGTTGCCAGGGTGTCTGCATAGATGTTCTCTGTTCTGGGTAGCCGCTCCATGAAGTATTCTTTAAATTCCCCTTTCACTTCTAGAACTTGTCTCTAGTATGCCCCATTCCTTATGTCCTTAGCCTAAAAGTCTTCATTGACTTATTTAACTATCAGTTGAGAGTCATTTAACACATTGAAATGCTCTACCCCCAAGTCATTTTCTAGTCTCATACCCATGAGTAAGGTCTCATACTCAACTTTGTTGTTTGATTTTCTGAACCCAAAGCATATCATCCTTTCGATAATCATCTCATCCGGTGTCTAGAATATCAATCCTACTTTACATACACGTGCGTTCCAAGAGCCGTCCACTTACAGGGTCCAAACCACGGCATAGGTTTTTTAACTGGGTCTCTCTGCCATGTCATCTTCTGTGACATCTCTTAGGGAATAGATTCCATCTCCACCATAAAGTCTGTGAGTTCATGTGCCTTGATTGCGTACGAGGCTTATATATGATGTCGAACTCTCCTAACTCCACATCCCAATTCATTAGTCTACCCAACGTCTCCAGTTTGTACATAGCATATGTGAGTGGATGTCACGAGCCTTAAAGCTAACTTTTCCATCTGTGAGTACCTTTTCTTGGCATCTAAAAGTATCCTACTAAGGTAATACATCGGCCATTGATTTTTTCTCACTGACCAAAACTGAGCTGACAGCATGCTCCGATACGATGAGGTATGAGTACAACAACTCTCCTTCCCTGGTCTTTGACAAACGTGGCGAGCAAATCAAATAGTTTTTTAAGTCTGCGAATGCTTCCTCGCACTTCTCATCCCATCTGGATATGTTGCTATTTCTCAGAACGTTAATGACGGGCAGACCATCTCTAGTATCGCACTCATCTGATTGGCATTTTCCTCAATCCTTCTCCTTATAACCAGATGTCCTAGGAACCTCCATGATGACACGCTGAAAGAGCATTTTGACGGATTGAGCTTCATGGTATATTGATTTAGTACGTCGAATGCCTGCCTCAGGCCTGACACATGGATTTTACATGGACTAACTTGACCTCATATCATCTATGTACACCTCCATAGTCTTTCCCAAGTACTAATGGAACATTTTATTGACTCGACCTTGATAGGTGGCTCCAACATTCTTCAATCAGAAAGGTATCACATTGTAGCAATAAGTCATTTTACGGTCACAAAGGATGTCTTTTCCTGATCAGCTGGAAGCATAAGTAGCTAGTTGTACCTTAAGAAAGGCATCCATGAGGCTGAGCATCTCATGCCCCGTTGTAGCATTCAATACCCGATCTCTCTTTAGAAGAGGGGAACTATCTTTCATGCATGCTCTTTTTTTTTTCTACTTTCTGTCTACCACTACATTTGCCACCCAGTCGGGGTAGTGTACTTTCTCTGATAATCATATATCCAAGAGCCTCTGGACCTCCTACATTCTTATTAGCAGCAAATTTCCCTACTTCTATCTTACCAGTTTATGGGTCGGTTCGACCTCCAACCTATGCGAGATTACTAGCAGGCCAATCCTAGGCAGTTTTGAAATACTCCATGTAAAGGTCTACCAGTTTTCCTTCAAAATGATGATCAGCTCACTTCTTAACGGATATCTAAGGTCCAAACATATGCTCAAGGCCTTCTTAGGGTCTAACGAATGGATAAAGACCTCTAGTGTTTCTTTAATGGGTGGCATATTTGAGATCTGACCCCGTACCTATTATTGTTATTGCTCTTCCTTCTACTTGAAGCTGGTGATGTAACAACTCCTAACCATTGTTTGATCTCAACAAATTTCCATTATTCCTTCTAGAGTTGGGAACTTGAGCTTCTAATGGTTGGAATAGGGGATTCCTTTCATTGCGTGTATCCATGGCCTTCCTATAATCACGTTGTAGGCCAACTTTTTATCGACCACTTAGATTTATATCGTGAGATTGATGAACTTCGCCTTCACAGCTAGAAGTACACTTCCAATTGCTCTGGTGATCAAGCCATTTAATCATGAAAGCTCTAAATCAAATTTAGTCATTTGTGATTCATCTATCCCCATCTTCTTCAAAGACGATAGGAAGACTATATCTACTGAGATTCCAAGGTACATCAAAATTCGTTGCAAGGCAATTGGCTACATCCAACGAGATTACCAAGGCATCATCATGCGATTAATGTACACGATCATATCCTCATCCACGAACTCTATCTTCGGTCCAAGCTCAACCTTTGACGTCTTTGCCAATGAAAATACATGGAGACAGGCAACTCCTAGGTGCCTTTTCTTGGCTGACGTTGTTTCTCCTTCACTGGACTTTCCCCCATGGATTATGTGCACTACTTGTCTCTCTAGGTTCTCCTTCTAGGGTTTCCTTAATCTTGGTCCTCGTCTTTTTACTGGCATGTTCCAACAGATACACTTTTAAGAAGCCTTGCTTTATTAGGGACTCAATCTCACGCTTGAGGTTCCAGCAGTCATATGATATTGTGCACATAATCTCTATGGTAATCACAATGTTGGTGCTGGTCTTTCCTTTTCCTTATCTTCATCTTAAGTCGTGGACACTGAGGCAGAGATCCTTTCCCCCGATCTGGTGAACCAGCTCCTTCAAAGTAACACTTAGAGGTGGAAAGTTAATTTCTGGGATGACTCTCGATCCTAGATTATCAGCAACACTGACCCTCTCCCATGATAGGTTCTTGTCACTCCTTCAATCTTACCTACCCCACCTGTCTCTATCTTCTCTTCTGACCCGAGGGGAACTTTCCTACGTGATTTCCTTTCCTTTCTTCTTACGATCTCCTATTCTAGCATTACGAACTCATTGGCCTTGTTGAGGCATTCTGACAGTATCATGGGCCTCTTATGATGCAAGTACTTGTACACATGAGTGTCTTCCATCAGACTATTTTTGAAGGCGTCATTATTGTATTGGATGATTTTGATCTTTCTGTTGTTGAATCTCTAGATATATTCCCTCAGGGACTCATATCCTTTAGACCACAATGAAGAGATCGTGTGCCTCTTTCATCATCCTCTCACTACTCTTGAATTGTTCTATGAAGAGGGTTGCTAGATGAGAGAAAAAGTATATGGACCACGGTAATACGTTCTCAAACCATGTGATGGCAGCTCCCTTCAGGCTCGATGCAAATTGCAAACACAACATGCCTTCTACTTTTTCCTCTAGAATGCATGCTCCTAACATCACTTATAATGTGATCAGTAGGGTTAGAGGTGTGGTCCTACATCATGAATTTTTGGAGGGTGAACCTTTTTTGTTGTACCATCCATGTGGTCTCCACTATAAAAGGTGATTGCATCAGACCCCTTACTTTCGTGGCCAAAAATTTACTCTTCCCCTTATCCTTTGTATCTAGACGTGACACCCTCATATGCAAGTCCTTGATTTGTTTAGCCAAATATTCCTTCTACTGATTTATATCCCAGTTCTACCCTTGTTCTTCATTCTTGATCCCTGACTTACGGCTTTCGACTTCATCTTAGATCTTTTCTATCTGATAGGAATAACACGAGTGATGCCACGAATACTAGGAATCTCCACCCATTTCTCTCTCATTTCTTACGTCAGTGTGTGGTTCTCTACTAGGGTGAGGTCTGTGAGAAGTATTATGACTGTGCCCTGTGATCTCTTTGGTTGGGAAATCTAGTGTCGGGCAGTAGCTATGCCTTTCATTTTTGAAGTAGCTACGGATAGATCGATGTTTAGTGGAGCATTTACTTTTCCTCCTAATTCTCTCGTCATCCATGCCCTCCTTTCTAAGGTCAACAATTTCCTTGGTGACGTATTCCACCTCTTCCAACAAGAGGATGATAGTTGGATTGACCATATTGCGAGGCTGTTGAATTGTCACATTCACCATTTGGCTACAAGAACTGCGTTCTGCCCTCTATTTGTTTCCACCAGATTTTTGACAAGGCTTCCGAAGGAGACATCTTTGCAATCATCATTTTGTTTAGGATTATCCCTTGTATTCACCATTGCGACTATACGAATTTTATTGAAATTTTTCTGAGGAAGATCTATGTTTCCCACAGACGACGCCAAATTGTAAATGTTGAAAATCTACAGTTAATTGAGATGTCATGCATTGGAAGATGATGAACTTACGATTCTACAAAATAATTAACTAACGATGGACTATCTAGACATCAGTTTTCTCTCATCTTAATACACACTACAATCAAGTTAATGGAATGTTTTTTAGAGTGTATTGGACTTTGAGAGAATGCATATTGTTTATATGAGAGCCACCATTTATATATATAAATTTCTCCCTTTTATTTCTATAAGGAAGGAAGATATTTATTGAGAATACCACTCAAATATGGGATTTCAGTTATGATTTTATCCCCTCTAACAACCCTAAGATATTCTTATATGGGTGTTGTGTAGTTGTACTTTCTTTTATGATAGACTATCACATTTTTTATGAGTCAGAGAGTTGGTCTCGTATATCTCCAGTAGCCACGACCATCGGTATGAGAGGCCTCAATCTTGAAGGTTTGCAAAAGGGAGACCTCAACCAGCTAGGTGACCTCGGTCATAAAGATGGTTAGGGGACCTCGACCATTACAGTGATCTCAGATATAGAGGAGACCTTGCCCAACTATGGGACCTCAGTCATGGACGGGACCTCGGTCATGGAGAATACAATGGCCATCATGGTGTCCTTGATCATAGAGATTAAGACCTCGACCATCATGGTGGCCTCGATCATAGTGGGGACTTCGACCATCTGGTGGCCTTGATCCTATAAGGGTTGGTCCAGGGTTAAAGACCATTGGTTTGGACTTAATATGGACCATCTCTTGGAGGAGAAGTTTTGGACCTTGCCTGAAAGTCTTATTAAAGTGGGTGGATTGCGACGGACAATAACAATGACGCTCAAGTAATTACAATTCAAGTTAGAAATTATCTTCTAAGGAGAGATCTAAACGATGAAGGAAGTGCGGTTAATATCCTTCACCGATCAATGATCGAGAAAATGTCACTAGAATGCCAAAGCTAAAGGGACGCCGTAACAATTAGTAGGGTTCAACGGAGGAAACACGTACTCAGAGGAAATACTCATACTTCCAGTAAACATTTATCTATTCAATCATCTGACAGTGACCATGGTGGTAGGCGTATCGTCCCCACACAATGCCATATTAGGAGGAAATTGATTACATAAGATGAAAGTTGTTCTGTCAACGTATTACCAGATACTCAAAAACCTGTGACCAAATCAAGATGATTTGAGGAGATCAGGTTGTCAATCAATGTTATGTTGTCTCGGCCTTGGAATCCATCAAACATGCTGCCACTGGAAGTTAATGAAATGCTGTAGAAGTGGACCAATATCATCTAAAGGAAGCCGGACAAGAGGGACCATTGAATCCAAGGTACGAAGTGCAAAAGAAACATAACTAATATCCTTTGAGGATGAAAATAGGAAAATGACTAAGATAGGTGCCCAAATCAAGGCAGCATAGAAGAAAGAGCTTACATAATTCTTTAGAAAGAAAAAGGATGTGTTCGCAAGCATGGAATTACGAATTGCCTGCTCTCAAGGACTGACGCCCTAATTTCAATTGTTGTTGAAGAAGGGAGAAAGTTGACGCTAAGTATTTCGTCTTGTAAATTGCATGCTCGTATCATGCCATAAGTTTGATTGAGAGCTCCGAATTTAATTTCGTGAAATTTTCCAATAAGTAGACTTATGTATCTTTCCATTGATATAATATTCGTCATGTTGGCCCCCAGTCAATATAATTGGATTTCCAAATTTACTGTTCTGCATAATCTATTTTTCTGAACGACCTTCATAAATGATATTATAACTTTTTCTCAGAAGCTTTGAATTGACTCCTATAAAATACTTTAAGAATTAGACATCTATATATTTCTAATGATATATTATTTACTATGTAATAATATATAAACTAATACAGTCTAAAAATTAAACTTGAAAAGCGTTTATAGGTTTAGTTTCCTGAACGGCACTAACAAAAATTACCATAGCTTTTGATCGGTTGCTTCAAATTGATTTTCGTAAAATTATTCATGAGATAGATTTCTGTATCTTTCCATTGATATAATATTTTCCGTGTAATTGACTCTTAATAAATTCAATTTAATTTCTAAAATTGACCATACCGCATATTCTGCTTTCTCGAACAGCCTTCACGAAAATCTTCATAACTTTTTGTTGTGAGCTCCAAAATCAATTCCGTAAAATACTCCTGGAAGTAGACTTCTATATCTTCATAATCGTATATGATTCTCCATGTTGTTAGCTCCAAATTGACACAGTATAATTTCCGAAATTTACTATTCTGTGTAATCTTCGTTTCTGAACAACTTGTATGAAAACTGCCATAACTTTTACCTCGAAGTTTCAAATTGAGTTCCGCAAAATTCCTCAAGAAGCTAATTTCCGTATCTTTCAAATAATTATGATTTGAAGTATAGTTCTCTTTCGTTCTCTTCAGTTTAAACACCGAATCTGGTTTGATATGTAATGGTTTCCACGTCAAAGACCACTCTGGTAAGATGATCGAGCGTTAAGTTGGACGAGTTAAAAATGCTATTTGTAATGTCTCGAGTTAAATGCATGATCTAAAAAAAATATATTTCGGTTTGATAATATTTAATAACTCAAATCAATTTAGGCATGGCATAATAAATTATTTTCATGATGCTCGATTATGAGATAGTGTCATGCTAATGTTTATTTGGTTGAGCCATCAATATGAGTATACTAGCCGATCCAAGCATTATAAATGTGATCTAAGCTAACACATATTAAGCATGATCATATCCACTTAAATTTTTGAGATTATGCATCAAATAATAAATTCACATTTTTAATGGATAAAATGACATATTTAAGAGAAGCAAAGTAAATAAAAAGTGAATACTTAACTTTGAGTTCAATGTGTTTTTATAAATATCGTTTGAAAGTTTTGAATATCGTTGCCTGCTCCTTGTGTGTCATTTTTTCCACTAACATTATGCCCATCTATTCTTGGTTTCAGTTTGCGCGATTTGCACTTTTGGAACTTTCAATCCGGGGCTTCTATTTTCCGTTTATGTTGTTTGTTCATCCCTTACTTTCATTTTTCACTTCAAGTTCCATTGCCATGCCGCTTCCGTTTCGACTAACATTACACTCCCATTTCTAGTATCATACCCATTGCCGTTTTCATTCCCGTTGCCACAACTTTTCAATTGTTGTTGCCACGAAGTTTCCGTTGCCATTGCCACAATGTTACCCGTTCTCAAGTTTCCCATCCCCGTTGCCACAACTTCACCCATCTCAACATTTCCCATTCCCGTTGCCACAACGTTACCCTTCTCAGTGTTTCTCATTCCCGTTCTCGATGTTTCCCGTTCTGAAGTTGCAACTTTCTTGACTGATGTGAACATGATTTTCTTTACTCTTCTTTTTTCTGGAATTTCTGCCCTGAAATTCTTTATTTTATAAAATTCCACCTATACCTTTGAGATTCAAAAAGCAAATGCTTATAATTTCTCTTCTAAATTATTTTTCTTTTCTGAAGTGCTAAAGTTTCTCTGTTGTAAATTTCTGACTTCAACTTCTTTGTTCTGAAGCTTTGACTTCGACTTTTCTAAAGCTCTAACTTTAACTTTTCTATTCTGAAGCCTTTTTTATTTTATAAGATTTCTTATATGAGCCTTCTGAGATTTCTGAGCTCTTCTGATCTGCACCTTATGAGCTTTTATTATCTGAGCTTTCTGAGCTCTTGTAATCTTTTCTGATCTAAGCTTTCTGAGCTTCTTTTGAGCTTTCTAAGCTCTTCTGATTTGAGCTCTCTAAGCTTTTCTGATATGTGCTTTCTGAGCTCAACTTTTAATATCCGGTTTGATTTTTTTTTCTTGCTTGAAGTTTCCTCGATAGTGACGTTTCCATGGTAGTGATGCTAAACCTCGCAGTTGGTGATGACGGCAGCGACCATCACCATAATTTTCTAGATTTGATACCATGAATAGAGTTAATAATAATTTTTTTATAAATAATAATTGTACAAAAGAAATATTTTAAACTAATATGAATGAGTTTACCGCTCTTCGCTTCCGTTTTTAGTTTTGCAGTCATTTTCATTTCTGCTTCTGTTATGAGTTTCTGTATTGCTGGCTTTTCCATTCCTGCTTCTGGTTCGACTTCCGTTTCCACCTTTTCTTTCGTTTCCACTTCCACTTCAGTTGTTGAGGGGAGTGTTTGATTTAGTTTTGAGCATTTTGGGAAGGGATTTCTTGAGTTTTTCTCTCGCTCTCAATGAAAGCACCAAATGTAAAGGAAAAAATCCACAGTCATTGAGAATTGGTCGTGAATTTCTTACATCATAATATGAAAATCATGAGAAATAATTTAGAGAGAGAGAATAATGACACCATGATTTACGTGGAAAACTTTAAAGGGAAGAAAAACAACGATGATATTTTGATAGTATTTCATTATGGAGAGAGGGTTTACAAGGCTAATGGGTGTTTAGAGTTGTTCTTCTTCGTTGGATTACATCTTGCTTTTATTTATTGGCCTTCAATCGGTTACACAAAAACTGATATAGCCTATCTAATTCTATCAGAAAATAGAATCAACTGAATATTCTCTAAGGTCTAACTTATCAAGAATAACAACTAAGTGAATCTTGACCGTCTGATCAATCCAATGGTCTTATTTATTAGTTTCTCTTTGGATTGTCATGTCAGCAATCCATGTACTTTCGTCTGATTGGTCTATTCTTTATAACCGCCTAGTTGATCTTACGATTCTCGCTCTATCTTCTCTTCGATGGAGTCTTCGATCTAGATCTTGCCACATGTCATGTGAAATTATTCCTGTTCAATGTCATAAATTGAATATTGTCCTGATGTCAAGCCAGTAAAGCAAAAAATGGAGCTTCAAGTTAGAGCGGAACTCAAAGATAAAAAAGAAATAGAAAAACTCTTGAATGATGGCTTTATTAGATAAGTAAACTACCTAGGAATTTATCGCGAATGTGGTGATGGTGAAAAAGAAGAACTGGAAATGGAAAATATTCATGGACTTCACCAATCTGAACAAAACTTGCCTGAAAGATAATTACCCATTGCATGAATAGATCAGATGGTGGATGCCACATAAGAACACGAACTTCTAAGCTTCATGGATGTATATTTGGGGTACAATCAGGTAAAAATATTCCAACCTAACCAAGAAAATACTTCTTTTATAAATGAAGGCAATATTTTATGATTAGGTAATGTTATTTGGATTGAAGATGCAGTTGCAACATAACTGGTCAACACGGTTTTTCGCTACTAGATTGAAAAAAATGTAACGACAAGAGCACACAAAGAATTTGGATGAGGCATTTTCATCCTTGAGGAAAAGCCAAATGAAGCTCAACCTAGATAAATGCATGTTTGATGTTTATGTTGGAAAACTTCTTGGCAATTTGGTCACACTACGGGGAATAGAAGTCAACCCAGACTAGGTGAAAGTCATGATGGAAATGATATCCCTAAGAACTCAAAAGGAGATGCAAAGCTTGACGAGGAAACTGGCAGTCCTAAACAAGTTTCTTTCTAGGTTAACAGACAAGTGCAAGTCGCTCTTCGAAAAGCTCAAGAAAGATTCCATGAACTACTAGAACGACGAGGCCTTTTGCAAGATTAAAAGTACCTTGCATCGCAACCACTTCTATCCAAACCCCTCACTGGGGAAGAGTTACTCCTCTACATGCCAATATCTAAAATGACAATAAGTGCAGCGCTGATAATAGTGGAAAAAACGCAACAAAAATTGGTGTACTTTGTGAGTAAAAGTCTTGTAGTGGCCGAAACACTATTCAAGAGAATGGAAAAGTTGATACTAGCGGTGGTGGTTTCAACAATAAAGTTAAAACGCTATTTTCAATTCCACACGGCTATAGTTCCAATGAATTCACCTATCAAAAGTCTATTGCACTCACTAGAGATAAACGGGAGACTAGCGAAGTGGGGCATCGAGCCTAAACAGTATGAGATCCACCATGAGCCCAAAACCTAGGTACTTGTGGGCTTCATTGTTGACTTCACTAATGACACAAAAGCCTAGAAAGGGAAAATTGTGAGGGAAGCAGAAAAGGTTGTTAGAATTTATTCGTTAATGGACCATAAAACAATCATGGAGGCATAGCAGGGGTTGTCATTAAATCCCCATACGGTGAAACCATGGGATGAGCTTAATAATTCGGGTTTAAGTCATCAATATACGGAGCTGAATATAAAGTTCTAATAACATGTCACTAGGGAATACGCGGCAGAAGACTACAGGACTATGGAATATCTGCAGCGAGCGAGCCTATTGAACAAATAGTACTATTGGCCCAAGATGCATGAGGAAGCCAAGAAGTAGACACGAAAGTATGACAAATGTCAGCCCCTCACCCCCGTCACAAAGATGGAACCAGGAGAGCTCAAGACTTGAACAAGAACGTGGCCATTCATGTAGTGGCATTTAGACATAGTTAGGCCACATCCAACAGCACCAACGCATAAACGATTCTTGCTTGTTGCGACTGACTATTTCACCAAGTGGATCGAAGAGGAAGCATTTTCTAAAATTTGTGAGGAGGAAGTAAATGGGTTCTTGTGGAAAAATATTATTTGCAAGTATTGGATACCGAAAATATTGGGGTAATGCCCTCAAAGTATGTGTATTGACATTTTAATATGAAATTTAATGAAATTATATTTTCTTATAATTATTCTGTTAAATTATTGTTGAATAATTTATATAAATATATAAAAATTCCATATTCATTAATGAGACTATGATCTTCTATAGTACGAGATGATTAAGTTCATATATAATGAATAAAATTGTCAGCAACATATTAAAATATGAAATCTTTAATGAATAGTTGCTAGTACGGTTCACTAAGCATTATGAATGCATGTGATATAGATTTGGATCATTGATGTGGATATACATCTTAGTAAATGTACTTTATATAATAAGATTATAAATGACATGGCCGATGTGAATTAATATCTTTATTAACTTACCGCTTATAATAAAGATTTAATACATATCAATCTGATGATCATATGTAGATCAATCTGAATCCTGAGAAGTTATGAACTTCTATACATGTCTACTAGATCTTTTAATTCACTCGTTAAGGTTTGTTTGTAAAACAAGCTAGTGACTTTTGTTTTGGAGATTCAGGGATGTGGATGGCAGTGAACATGATCTTACAAGATTTGGAATCAAAAGTTTCCTAACAGATAGTATATTGGTTCCCTTAGGTGTTAATTTTGGAACTGAATGGTTATTGAACTCAAATTTATAATACGATTATAAATTAGTTATTCACTAGTGAATTAATTGTACTTAAGGATGAAGAGGTGATTAGAAGCGTAAAGTGGTAATTTTGACCAGTTCTAATATACGAACCAATGATTGGAGGACAGAACTACGTGAAATGATTATATCAATGAACTACATGAGAATACTCTGTAAATACATTCTATAATCTCTAAAAGTACAATTCCATATTTATAGTGGGGTAATATTGAAATTAATAAATAAGATTATTTAATTAAAGAGTTTAATTAATAAGCTGGTTTATTGGAGCTTAGAATTATAGGTTCATGTTCCCCAAGTCACTTCTGTACTACGCAGTCTAGGATGTGAATATTTCAGGACATGTGAAAATGATTGACTTACAAAATGAATTGTTATTCTAGGGCAAGTACATAATTATGACAACTATATGTGATTAATTAATTAAATTATTTATATATATAAATTCCAAAAATTTCATTATAAATATATATAAATTACAAATATATATAAATATTATATCAATTAATTACACACACACACATATATAAATACTTATATCGATTAATTACATATATATAAATAGTTACACACACACATATATAATTACATATATATAAATACTTCTATCGATTAATTACATATATATAAATAATTACACACACACACATATATATAATCATTTTGATTAATTTTTTAATTATCGATAAGTGAGACAGAATATCTAATTTGTGAAATTAGATAATTATAAATTATTATTAGATAATAATTTGAATCAACTAACTCTGTTATTTGTGAATTAACAGATAAGTTTGTTGATAGAGATAATCAGATATGTTAATTTTGAATTAACTGATATCTAGATATTTATCTGATTAAAATAAATATTTAATTCGCAGTAATTGCCACGTGCCAATTACTTATTGAGAGTCAGAGATTGACATGGACTACTCTAGTGCCGTGGCACTATAGGAGTAAGCATGCAGTACTATAGTGCCATATGACAATAAAGTACTGCCGTGACACACAGTGCCGTGAGGCACTGTGATGACTCACGACAACTGTAGTGCCGTGTGGCACTGCAGTTGTGCACAAATTGTAGTGGGTCTCACTGCACTGGTAATTTTGAAATTAAATATAATTTTCAGTTTATCCCTAAAAATGTGATATTCTATTATCTAGAAAATACACAGATATTATTCTATTGGCCTGACTAGGAGAAAGAGATTGAACAACACAGTTGCTATCAGAGTAATTTTTCTTTGTGATTAAAAAGTTATTCAAGAACTCTGAAAGAAAAATCATCGTATTCTTTTAGAGTGTTATCTCACTAACTTAATCATTCTCAGAAAATATCTGGATCTCATGTGTCGAGTACATCTAGAGACAGAAAAATGTGTCTTTGAATTATTCTACTTGCCTACACAAGTCCTAGTGTGTTTGAGGATTCCCTTGGAAGATCTTGGTGTGGATCTCGAAGTCTGTTGTTCGTTGGAATGGAAGAGCGTTAATTTGCGAGAACACTTGATATAAACTACAAGATGTATATGATTCCTATCCATGTATCTCAATATATAATGGATCCTGATTGAAAGGAGTTTTCAATAAAAAAATTATTTTAGAAACTGTTGCATCGCGTTTGTTTTCATTTTATCGAAAAAAACATACGATTCGTGTTTAATAAATTTTTAACAAACCACCAAGCCTCCGACGCGCGAGCGCCGCATTTCCAGTAATTGGTATCAGAGCTGTCATTATATATTTGTAATACTGTGTGGGTGATCTTTCATTGTTCGTAATATATTTTGATATATGTGAATGAATGGATGGTTTGTTTTTTAATGTATGGTTAAATAATTGATCGTTAATTGTATAGTGATTATTGTTTTATATTTTGTTCTTTAATTTTTCTTTAGATCTTGTGTAAGCCATTTTGGAGAATAAGAATTTTTGTAATTTTATTTCGAATATTAAATTGTAATTATTCCGATCGGGATGAAAACAAAGCCACCGAAAAAAGTCATAATTTTTCATGCTAGGTTTTAATTAGTTTAAACTTGGTAATCACATCACTCTAAAGGTTATAATAACCTTTAGGATAACCAACTTTAGTAAAATAGTTTTATTAAAGTTTGATGAATGTAATTAATTAGTTAATCTAAGTTCACCTAATTATGACTTAGGCTCTTAAGAATGTTAAATGAACTTAGACCAATGAGATTGAATTAATTGTTAATTTAACATTCATATGGTTATTATTTTAACTTGTAATTAATTTAGAATTACTTGGTTAATTAAAATAGAAACACATAATCCTAAAATAGTGAGTAGGAGAAGGTTGACATGTCAATGTAACTTATGGTCTCCATTATTACTACAACACCGTGAGGTACAGTGAGGGCCTCGAGATGACTTTGTTTTCACCCCCTAAGGACAGTTTCGAACTGTATCAATACCAAGGTTGAACTTCTTAAGATAATAGGACTAAGTGATGTTTTTTGGTTTTGACCGACCCTAAGTTGACATATTCTAAATCAAGTCATGGAATCCAAAATAATGGTGACTTGACCGAATAAGCGTTACGTTATTGTTAAAATAAAAAATATGAGATATTTTAAGTTTTAATTAATAAGGATGAGAGTGTCTCATAGAAAGTCTAATATTAATCTGAGCGACCCTAAGGAGGCACATTAATTGTTAGGTTGTCTTATCGTGGATTAGTAAACGATAAATTTATGTGCTCAATATGTTGCATTCATGCATCACGTTTACTTTTCGAATTCTAGATATTTATTTCCATTATAATGAATTATGTATGTTTTATTTTTCAGTTATTATTATGTCTACCATGGGCAACCCTATTACTTCTTTACTTGCACTTGAGAAACTAAACGGTGATAATTTCATAAGATGGAAATCAAATTTAAACTTGATGCTAACTTGTGAGAATCACAAATTTATTCTTACTAAGGAATGTTCTGAGGAGCCCGTAAGAATGTCAGGGACAAGTTTGATGCTTGGATTCAATTCAACAACAAAGCGAAGTGCTACATGTTTGTGAGCATGAATGATGTTCTGATAACCAAGCATGAGAGCATGGAGACTGCCTATGAGATTATGAAATCTCTATAGGTGATGTTTGGGCAGCAGTCTAATCAAAGTCGTCATGAGGCTACTAAGAGTTACATGACGACCAAGATGAAGAAAGGTACTTCTGTGAGCGAACATGATCAACATAATGCATGAGGTAGAAGTTCATGGGGTGACCATTGATGAACGAACTCAAGTCAACATTATACTTGAATCGGTCACACCTGCTTTTTCTGCGTTCACCACCAACTATGTTATGAATAAGTTACAATTCAACATGATCCAATTGTTAAATGAACTGCAGACTTTTGTGTCACTTTATAAGAGTATGACCATAGAGGGAGTAAATATTGTTGAGCAAATGCCTTGTTCCACCGTTGTTAAAAGTAACAAGAGGAAGAAGATCAATGGTGAGGGCAAAATGTAAGAACAAGAAAGGGAAGAAATCCAAGACATCGTCCAAAACTAAGAAGAACAAGAACGACAAAAAGCCCAGGGGAAAATGTTTCCATTATGGGGTTGAAGGTCATTGGAAGAGAAATTGTAACAAATATCTCTCCAAGCTGAAAAAGAAAGGTAAATATGATTTACTTGTACTTGAAGCTTGTTTGACAGAATATGATTTGTCATCCTAGATACTAAATTCAGGAGCCACTAACTATATATGTTCTTCTCTGCAGATGCTTGATTCATCTAGGGAGCTGGCTGATGGTGAGGCCATTATGAGAGTTGGCAGTGGTGCGCTCATTTCAGCGAAAGCATTAGGGACAGTCTGCCTTTATTTTAGAAATAATTATTTAGTTTTGAACGATGTTTATTATATTCCTGGATTTTCGAGGAATTTGATTTCTCTTCCGTTACTGCATGAACAATTTAATCCAGGTTTGGAATATTGGGTTGTAGTAAAGCACATTCTCAAGTATCTTAAGAGAACGACAAATTATATGCTTGTTTATTTAGGTGAAGACCTGAACCCCACTGGATATACTAGTTCTGATTTTCAATCAAATAGAGATAATCAAAAGTAGACATATAGATCAGTATTTACCCTAGGTGGATGAACTGTAGTCTGGAGAAGTATCAAACAATCCAGCATTGTGGATTCCACTATGGAAGCCGAATATATAGCGGCTTGTGAAGCTGCAAAAGAAGCGGTATGGCTCATAAAGTTCTATACTGATTTGGAAGTAGTTTCAAATATGGACAAGCCACCGATCCTATATTGTGACAAGAGTTGGGCGTAGCTAATTCCAAAGAACCGATGAGTTAGAAGAAGGGAAAGCACATAGAGAGGAAATATCATCTTATAAGAAAGATCGTGCATCGAGGGAATGTGATTGTTATGAAGATAGCGTCAGATCAGAACCTGGCTGATTTTTTTATGAAGACACTTTCTCCGAAGTCATTTGAGGGCCGTGTGTGTAACATGGGGTTGAGAGAGATGCCCCATTTGCTTTAGGGAAAGTGGGATATTGTTGGGGTAATACCCTCAAAACATGTGTATTGACACTTAATATGAAATATAATGGAAATACATTTTTCTTATAATTATTCTTCTAAATTATTGTTGAATACTTTATATAAATATCTGAAATTTCCATTAATGAAACTACGATCTTATGTTAGTACAAAAGAATTAAGATAACAGATTATGAATAAAATTATCAGCAACATATTAAAGTATGAAATCTTTAGTGAATGGTTGTTATACGGTTCACTAAGCATTATGAATGCATGTGACCTAGATCTGGATCATTGATGTGGATAAACATCTTATTGAAGGTACTTTATATAATAAAATTATATATGACATGACCGATGTGAATTAATATCTTTATTAACTTACGTTTATCATAAAGATTTAATACACATCAATCTAATGATCATATGTAGATTAGTCTGAATCCTGAGTAGTCATGAAATCATGTACATGTCTACTGGATCTTTTGATTGACTCGTTAATGTTTGTTTGTAAAATAGGCTAGTGACTTTTATTTTGGAGATTCAGTGATGTAGATAGCTTGGAACATGAACCTACAAGATTTGGAATCCAAGCTTTCCTGACGGATCGTATATTGGTTCTCTTAGGTGTTAATTCTGGAACTGAATTGTTATTGAGCTTAAATTTATAATATGATTATAAATTAGCAATTCGCTATTGAATTAATGGTAGTTAAGGATCAAGAGCTCATTAGAAGGGTAAAATGATAATTTGGACTAATTCTAATATACGAACCAATAATTGGAGGAAAAAACTACGCGAAATGATTATATCAATGGACTACACGAGAATACTCTGTAAATACATTTTATAATCTCTAAGAGTGAAATTTCATATTTATAGTGGAGTAATAATGGAATTAATAAATAAGATTATTTAATTAAAAAGTTTAATTAATAATCTGATTTATTGAAGCTTGCCATTATAGGTCCATGGTCCCCAAGTCACCTCTGCACTACAAAGTCTAGTGTATGAATATTTCAGGACATGAGAAAATGACTGACTTGCAGAAAAGAATTTTTATTTTGGGGAAAGTACATAATTATGAGATAATTATGTGTGATTCATTAATTAATTTATTTATATATAAATTTTGGAAATTACACACACACACACACATATATATAATTATATCGATTAATTTTTTAATTATCGATAAATGAGATAATATCTAATTTATGAAATTAGATCATTATAAATTATTATTAGATAATAATTTGAATCAACTCAATCTGTTATTTATGAACTAACAGATAAGTTAGCTGATATGGATAATAAGATATGTTAATTTTGAATTAACGGATATCCTATATATTTCTGATTAAAATAAATATTTAATTCCCAGTAATTGCCACGTGTCAATCACTAATTGGGAATAAAAGATTGACATGGGCTATTGTAGTTCCACATGGCATTATAGGAGTAAGGGTGGCACTACAGTAGTGCCATGACATATAGTACCGTGAGGCACTATGATGACTCACGGCAATTGCAGTGCCGTGTGGCATTGCAGTTGTGCACAAATTACAGTGGGTCCACTGCAAATGATAATTTTGAAATTAAATATTATTTTCAGTTTATTCATAAAAATCCAATATGTCATTATCTACAAAATATATAGATATTATTCTAATGACCTCAGTAGGAGAAAGAGATTGACAAACACAGTTGTTATCAGGGTGATTTTTCTCTGTGATTAAAAAGTTAATCAAGAACACTGAAAGAATAATCATCATATTCTTTTAGAGTGTTGTCTCACTAAATTAATCTTTCTCAGTAAATCTCTAGATCTCATGTGTTGAGTACATCTAGAGATTGAAGAAGGTGTCTTTGAATTTCTATATGTCCACACACGTCCTACTGTGTTTGAGGATTAGCTTGGAAGATCATAGTGTGGATCTCGAAATCCATTGTTCGTGAGAACGAAGGATCATTGATTTGCGAGGATGCTTGATGTAGACTACAAGAGATATATGATTTGTATCCATGTATGTCTTCGAATTAATATATAAATATATAATGGATCCTAATTGAAAAGAGTTTTCAATAAAAGTTTTTATTTTGGACACTGTTGCGTCGCGCTTATTTTCATTTTATCCAAAAAAAAACATACGATTCATGTTTAATTAATTTTTAACCAACCATCACGCCTTCACCGCACAAGCGCCGCGTTTCCAACATAAAATACTAAGTTTAGATTACGACCTAGAGTTAATGGGAAATGTAGTCAGAGCCTATTGTGAAGGACTTCAAATCAAGAATTGGCTGTCAAAATCCTATTACTCACAAGGGAACATTCAGGCGGAAAGATCATATAGAACAATCCTGGAAAGCTTGAAAAAATGGCTAGAATCTGCCAAATGAAAATGGGTAGAAAAGTTACCTACAATACTGTGGGCCTATAAAATAACCCCGAGGAAACCAACTTGAGAAACGCCTTTCTTCTTGGCATGTGTGGCTGAAGCCATCATACCAGTCAAAATTGGAAGCCCAACGATGAGTTCAAACTTAGACGAATCTGAGAATTCATAGTTGATGAAGGAAAATCTTGATTTTCTTGAAGAAAGAAGAGAAACAGAACTAATCAGACTAGCCAACTTCAACCAGAAGTAAAAATCCTACTTTCAAAAAAGAATCAGCAAATAGGAATTCCAAGTAGGTGAACTAGTGCTGAAAAAAGTCTTTCAATCTGGAGAAGGAAAGCTGGGACCTAACCGGGAAGGACCCTACATAATCAGCAAGATCGGTGGAAATTAACACTACTTTCACACAATGGAAGAATGCAAATAGTTGGCAAACCGTGGAATGCACCTCACTATAATGGGCATCCGTTCTCTAAAGAAAACTTGGGGCCACAACTCTACAATGAGTCCCAGTCCTTGAGAATAATTTACACTACAATAGACATTTGTTCTTTGTAGAAAATATGGGGCCACAACTCTATAATGAGCTTAAGTCCCCTAGAATTTATTGTGCTACAATGTACATCTATTTTCAAAAGGAAACTGGAATAAGGGCTCTATGATGAGCCAACGCCCCCTAAAACGAGATGAAAACATTGCAAAAAGTATAAGTCCTTAAAATGGAAAACTCTACGAAAGCGGTCGTTCTATCGAAAAGGAAAAGACTTTGCAAGAATGGAAGATCATGGGAAATGTATGTCTGGCAGAAAAGTAGTATAAAAAGGCAAAAAGAAGACTAAAGTAAAGGAACTCAAGAAAGGCATGTGAAGAAACTAAAGCATTCATTGATTAAGAAGGAAATTACACCAGTTCATAAAAAACTACTATAACCAAAGAAAAGATCATGAAATGACAATGGGGACATCAGAGGGCTCAATGGGACGAGCCATATCTTCTGGAAGCTCGGTTGAAGGATAAGTGACAAGGTTTAGAACATGAGACGTATACTCATCAGAAAGGAGATGCCTAGGGGGACAAGGGCGAGGCCATCACGATAGGTGAAGCTAAATGGCCTACTTTGTCCGTCTCAGGTGCTGAAGTAGATCTAGAGAGATTAGATTGAGGATGGACATTCTGGCTGCTAGCACCCCGATCATTGCTCATATTATTCTCATGGCGTCGCGGGGAGAAAAGAGAAGTTGCAAGTCATTTTATTCTTCTTCCTTGTCTGACTCCGTACATAAAGATGAACTCCCAACATATGATGGAAGTAGGCGAGGATATGGGATTGACCAGAAAAATGTATAGGAATGGAGACGAGGACTAGAATGGCTGATGGAGTGTCAGGAACAGAGGCGGTCGTTACCTCCTTACTTAGATCAAGAAAAAGATGCTAGTCTCAGATCTAGTAATGGAATGCGATGGAAATACACCCAACATTTTCTTGGAATGAAGAGGCCTTGGTGTTTGGCCATTTGTCTAGAGAAAATGGCAATGATTAGCCAATGGAAAATAAGTATTTAAAAAAACAGAAGAAAGAAAAGCAATGGGGAAACAGAGTTTAGGTCGATCGGGATGAATACATTTTTATTTTCATGTCGTGTGTTATAACTTTAGTCCTTATATTTTTAATGATGTGGCATTATATTTCAACCATGTGATATACAATAATTTTTATATTTGAGGGGTCCCTTTGTGATTTTATGAATAAATATGTATTTAGACAACATAAGGGTAATTTTGTCAGCTTCTAGTTCCCTCCCACTCCTAAATTCATTATGTATGATGCATGTACAAATTTTTATGTCATGTGCATGTTATTAAGTGTAATTTATGTTATTAGGGTTATAATATGTTTTTGGAAATTATTATTCTCAATGCCAATTTTTTTAGGGATTTTGATTTTGTAGGGTTTGTTATTCTTTTAGCCTTTGGAGACTATACGATATTAGGCTTTAATCTCTCCCCCCTTAGGTTGGCCGAACCCCCCCCCCCCCTTTAGAAATTATTTTCCTTTCCTAAACACGTAGTGTTAGAGATTTAGTAAGTTTCGTAAGTGTTAGCCTTGTATATGGGTTTCTTAATCTCCTTGCACTCATTACCACTCTCTTCCCTCTTCTCATAGGCAGAACTTCCCTCTTTCCCCCTCTCTTGTGTGTAGTGCGACATCACTCTCTGCCCCTCTTGTGTGCAACAACCCCCTTTGTCTCCTTTTCCCCCTCTTATGTCCGGCATCTCTCTCTCCCTCACACTCGTGCATAACCTCCTTTGTTTGCACGACAATCTCCTCTCTTGCTCACTATCTAAGAGCCCTATTATCTAAGAAGTATTAAGCTCAAGGCAGCGACGGTTGTGGCACAAGACGTAGACCATGTTCATTTTAGATCGCACTTTTGGTAGACTAATATTGTCTTTTTTTATCAACATAAATGATATAGTTTTGTTTGACATGTTTTTTTATGTTTAATTTTGAATAACACTTAGATTTAAGACCAATACTATGATTATTTATGTTACATGAACCGTTTTCGAATACGAAAGAAACGTTACAAGGAAAATTTGACCTTTTCATAAAAACTGGGAATTTTAAAAATATCTGTATACAGTGACAACGAATTAATGTTTTGCAACACATACAAATAAGTTTGAACCTGAACTTTTGGAAGCTTCTAGTTTGTACAGGGGAAACAAATTTTGATATCCAAATTTAGGGTTGATTCAAATCGGTTTGACCTAAATATTTTACGATATTATTCTAATAGTATCTTTAGTAATTATGTAAATTTTTAGAATTTTTTTACTAGTTTTGCTTACTGAAACATATTTTCTAACGATACTGATGGACTTGAAAAAAGTCAGTTTTCTGTGACGAACTAGTTTTCAAGTTTTGTCAACCCAATCCTCCTCAGAATATTACAATATTAATAAGGTGAAGCTCTAATATATTTGAGGTCATCGAGTAATAAATTTATATTTTTTAGGAAAACCTAGTTGAAGTTGTGTCAGTTTTTACCGAGTCAACGCTTAGTGTTAGTTTCCATTTTTGCATATCGTATTGTACTGACTAGTATAGTGCTATTCGTTTCAGGAGTTTCACTTTCATAATTTCTTTAGCGGGAGATCAATTTAGTGAAATCTTACATATGTAACTTCATGTTTGTTTTGCTATGTCTGAAAATCGTAGAATAAAATTCTGATCTCTTTTCCTTGTTTGATTACTATTTTGGGATGTATTCATTATGTTGTTGTTCTTTATTTTGGATAATGATGGATTGCATGATGCTGAAACTTGATAATGAAATTAGATGTAAGATATGAAAGACTATTGCATGATCATGTAACATAAAATACTGTGTCGTTAGAGTCACGTACCCACCAACTCTATTTTGATTGCCTTGTCCTTCGAGAAATGTCTATGTGTTATCTCATCCTTCGGGAAAGGGTCTGTAAATATGTTATGGTTAGTTTAATGGGAAGGAAATTATTGCAACGGGTTCCACCTTTTTTAGCGGAACGGTACTAGTGAGAAAGGTCACATGTACGTACCTTACAAACTAACGAATCTTACCGATGGATAATTCTGTTCTGATATGGGTGTGATGGCAAGATCTAAAGGAAGTTGGATAGCGTCTCTTTAAGGAAAGACATGAACGATCTAAATGAATGATAAGTCGTCTACATAAAACTCTGTAAAATAAAATGATATGCATTGTATGTGATTGCTTTTGTGTGACATTATGTATGTACGTTTTTACTTATTGAGTATATTTTTACACTCACTCCATTTTATACTTAAATTTACATATGAGGAAGATTCTTTCGTTTCGGACGAAGTCAAGAGTCTTTGGCACGTGACAAAGTGTAACGGCCCAAAAATTTATCCGAAATTTCTTTTAATAATTTATGCATCAAACTTGTAGAAGCTCATTCAATTTTTTTTTTAACTAATCACACTGGAAACTAAATTTAAACAAAGCCTGATTAATTACGCAAAATTCCGAAGGTCAAATTCCGGCAGATTACTAAGTCATAATTGTCTAACGAAAGATAAATAAATAAAAGTTAGTAAACTTTAACGAATTGAAATAAAAGTTCTAATGTTTTCTAAACAGACGACTTTGACTTAGTCCCGTGCCAGAGAGTATAAAAATAAACCCAGTAAAAAAATCGTACATATATAATTTCACACAAAGGCAATCACGTACAACGCATTTCATTCGATCTTACAGAGTTTTACTTACACAATTTATCATTCATTCATAATGTTCGTTACTTTCCTTACAGAGATGTTGGCCGACTTTCATTAGAGCTCACCACCACACCCTTATCAGAACATAATTATCCGTCGGTAAGATTCGTTAGTGTGTAGGTACATACAAGTGACCTTTCTCACGAGTACCACTCCGCACCTTCGAAAAGGTGGAACCAGTTGCAAGAATTCCTTCCTACAAAACTAACCACAACATATTTACAAATCCTCTCTCGAAGGATGAGGTATCACACAAACCTTTCTCGAAGAACAAGGCAACCAAAACAGAGTTTGTGGGAGTTACGTGATCATACAATAGTCTTTCATATCTTATATCAAATTTCTTTACCAAGTTTCAGAATCATATAACATATTATTATTCATAATAAAGTATGACATCATAATGAACACGTCACAAAATAACAACCAAACAAGGAAAAGATATCAGAATTTATTCTACTATTTTCAGACATAGCAAAACAAACAAGTAGTTCGTATGTAAGATTTCACTTACCTGATCTCCTACTAAAGAAACTATGAAAGTGGAACTCTTGAAACAATAGCACTATTTATTCATTGTAATACGATATATAAAAACTGAAACTAACACCAAGCACTGGCTCGGTAAAAACTGACGCAACTTAAACTAGGGTTTTCCTAAAATTCTAAACTTCTAATCTCCTACTAAAGAAACTATGAAAGTGGAACTCTTGAAACAATAACACTATTTATTCATTGTAATACGATATATAAAAACTGAAACTAACAGCAAGCACTGGCTCGGTAAAAACTGACGCAACTTAAACTAGGGTTTTCCTAAAATTCTAAACTTCTCATTGGTTGACCTCTAATACATTAGGGCTTCACAAACTAAATTTTGTAGTATTGTGAGAGGGATTGGTTTGTCAAAATGCAAAGACTATTTCGTCACATAAAACTATTTTTTTCCAAGTATGGTATTACCATTTGAAAATATATTTCTATAAGCAAACCTTGTCGAAAACTTTTGCAAATTTACAGAGTTACTAAAGATACATTATTTTAAAAGTTTTAGATAAACCGAGTTGATCTCAGTAAGAAATAACCCTAAATTTGGATATCAAAAAATTGTTTTCCCCTTTACGAAACAGAAACTTTAAAAAATTATATAAAATCAAAGAGATCAAAGAATTTTGATCTATTTTTACTACAATACGTGATTAAATAACAACCAAACAAGGAAAAGATATCAGAATTTATTCTACTATATTCAGACATAGCAAAACAAACAAGTAGTTCGTATGTAAGATTTCACTTACCTGATCTCCTACTAAAAAAACTATGAAAGTGGAACTCTTGAAATAATAGAACTATTTATTCATTGTAATACGATATATAAAAACTGAAACTAACACCAAGCACCGGCTCGGTAAAAACTGACGCAACATAAACTAGGGTTATCCTAAAATTCTAAGCTTCTCATTGGTTGACCTCTAATACATTAGGGCTTCACAAACTAAATTTTGTAGTATTCTGAGAGGGAGTGGTTTGTCAAAATGCAAAGACCATTTCTAAGAGTTTAGGAAAGGAAAACTCATTTCCAAGAGGGGGGGGGGGGGGGGGGGGGGGGGGGGGGGTTCGGCCGATGCTGAGGGGAAGGGGAAAAATAATAAAACCCTAATATACAAAGTCTTTAAAGTTACAACAACAAACCCTTAAAAAGTCGGCATAAAAAATAATTCTTGAAAAAATACTATAACCCTAATAGAATAAAGTCACACTTAATAACACGCACATGACATAAAAAAATTTGTACATGCAGCATATATAATGAAATTAGGCATGGGAGGAAAATGACCAAAATGCCCTTATGTTGATGAGAGCATTTTTATTTAAAAATCGTAAAGGAACCCCTCAAATATCAAAATATAATATATTACGTAGTTGAAATGTATTGTCACATTAATAAAAAGATAAAGGCTAAAGTTATAACCCAAGCCTTTGAAAAAATTGCTCTCATCCCGATCGGCCATACAGTAGGGGTGTTACACTAAGTCACATTCATTTTTTTTGGAACATTAGAAATTTGATTTTTGTTTTGTTAAAGTTTAACTATTTCCAATTATTTGCATTTGTTAGACAATTATGACGTAGTAATCTGACATTATATGATGTTTTAAAATTTATTCGAACTAAAACAAACTTTGTTTGAGTTTTAATTTCCCACATGATTAGTTTTAAACCAAAAAAAATTGACCTAGCTCCCGCGAGCTTTGTTTTATTTGCATAAATTATTAAAGGAAATTTTGTACATCTTTTTAGGCTATTACATAAAGACTTACTGAAAACGCGCCATTTACGGAGAGCAATCCAACAGCCTTCACCGCTTCAGTTTCCCCTGATGTTTAAGACATCCCTCTCCCACATCCTTTTTCTCCCTTTAGAAGTTCCTTTATTAGAGCACCCCTTCTATCAATCTTAGGGGAGATATCGTAATTCTCCCTGCGTGATTTAAGTAAACTAGTATTTTTAAGTTCTACTAATAACTCTGAGAAATTCGAGTTATCTATTGACTTTCAAGCTTAAGTCACTAGAATTTAAGAGTGCTTTGCTTGTTTTTAGCTTTAGTTTATCATTTTTGTTACTTTTAATTCCTTTAATATGAGGAGTCTATCGTTTTAGATGAATTGATATTATATGAGCAATATTTGCACTCATTTTATTATTTTTCTAGTGTAGGACTTTAAAGCTGGGAGTCAAGTGGTTTAGTGTTGCAGCATAAGGATACAACACCTCTACACCAGTGGATGTGCATGCATTGCAAAGGTTTTCTCGTCTAGTCTAGCTGGAGCCTAAAAGTGAGCAAAGAGCTTGTCTGATTAAAAAGCTGTTAGCCAGCTGGCATCACTCGCCATCAGGTGGTCCCCAAGCTATATATAGAAAGTATACCCTTATTGGAAGAGAGTCGACACCTTGCTGCATCAAGAAGAGGAGATAAATTATCAGAGAAAGAAGAGGAATAGGGCATAAAATGAAAGAGAGGACGAAGAGGAAAAAGACAAGATAGAGGATATTCCTTATTTCTTCTATTATTTCCTCCTTTATCCTTTTTAACTTAGCATCGTCTTTTTTTTTCTAAGCTTAGTATTGTGTACTTTAATGGCTGAGATACTGGCCGAATTCATTCTTATGCTCAATATGAGTGAATCTCTTTTTATTTAGGATGATTGATGAACCTTTAGGATGATTGATGAACCTTTGAGTTATTAATCTTGGTTATTGATTTTGAATTGAAAGATAAGTTATTGGTAGTTTTTCAAGTGTGCTTAATGTTTAATCTCATTAATTTCCTAGCCGTCAATGTATGAGAAACCCTTTGATTTGAATACTGGAAAGGTTTAAATCAACATATCTAACTTGGATAATGCATGTTTACTTGATTCTTTTGTAATTAAAGTAATTATTGGGTAATATATGAATATATCACACACCTTGCAAACCTAAACAAATGGAAGCATGAATCAGAGATCTTAGTATTTCTCCGGCTTAGGAATAAGTTAGGGTTAATTAAGGACTTGAGCTGCAAGGATGAAAATCACTTGTACATAAGTGAGTTGATGTTAGTGTTGTTAGTTATGTTGTATTAGTCAAGCATATTTAATTCAAGATTAATAGCAAAAACGGGATTTTGTCATCCAAGCCTACCCAACCATTGATTACATTATACTAGCTTCTATTTTCGTCTCACATTTGACCAATACCACTCTACATTAATATTAGGATTATGAATCATCAATTTCATTTCCTTTTTAGTAAGCTTAATTAGGTTTAAAATAGATTTTGGCTGGTCAATTGTCTTTCCTCAATGTGTATGGAGAATGACACTCATTTATCACTTTATTACTTGTTAATGACACATGCACTTGCATTCATATCACACACCAACAGGTTTTTGGCATCATTGTCAGGGATTGAGTGAGAACTTAGTCATTTAAATTAGTTCAAAGCTAAAATTTAGACTACTGTCTGAATTCTGCTACTACTTTGTAATAGGTTTTGGATTTCCTTTTATGCATAGACAATAAATACCTAAATTTAATCTTGTTCTAGAAATTGATAGAACTCTAAGGTAATTAAGGAGAGAACATAGATGATTAGCTGGAATAAGAGAAATGGTAGCCAATGAAGAAGGAGTAGTCCTGAATGAAAACCATAATAGACTGCCAATAATGCAAACAATGGGAAAAATGGTCATTATAATTTCAGATGATAGAGAAAGGTCCATCAGGGACTATACAATCCTTAACCCTTAGGCCATGAATCCTGGAATTGTGGGCCAGAATTTCAAGCACCACAATTTAAATTGAAGCCAGTGATGTTATAAGCACTTCAAACTATGGGGCAGTTTAATGGTTTGCCTACTAAATATCCTCATCTTCATCTCAGGCTATTTAAGGATCCTGATGCTTTTAAGATCCCTAGTGCTACAGAGGGTGCTTTATGGGTGAGGCTATTTCCTTATTTATTAAGAGATAGAGCCAGAGCATGGCTAAACTCTCCTGCCTAGACTTCCCGAGGCTGGATTAGAGCTAGTGGGTACATTCTGATTCTCAATGTGGGCCAAAATCATTCTATGGTCTGAAGTAAAAAATCCCAAATTCTCCACCCAAGTCCATTTGAAATAATTTATCCACCCGTCTGAAGCAAAAGCCCGATCCAATTTTTCTTTGATGAACTCGGTTCTCTCCCTTTTATTTTGCCAGGTGAACATGGCCCTTTAACTCGATAATTCAGAAATTGAGAAGAATTCTAATGTTCTCTAGAATTCTTCCATTTTTGATTCACTGAGGGGATTACCTCCTACCTTTTCCAAATACTCCAGGATTTCATTAAAATCATCAATTAATAGCCAAGGACTAATTGGGTTGTCTGCCAATCGTCGGAGAAGAGCCTAGGATTGACTTCTTAAAGATAGGACTGGGTTACCATAAAATCCAATGAATCTCCAAGAAAAACCATCATCTTCCATAATTAAAGCATCAATATGCCCTTGAGAGTTTGATCATATAGACATTGAGATATCTTTATCCCAAAACAGAGCTAATCCCTCCTTTAAACCGCCTCTCTCAATCACCAGTTCATGGCTAAAACCCAATCTGCTTCTTAATTTTTCAGCTACAAAATTACATAATTTTGTTTCCATAAGAAAGACAAATCTGGGCTACAACTTTGCACAACTTTGTGCAAAGCATTAAATGCTCGAGGTTTACCCAAACCCCGAACATTCCAGCTTAGGGTCTTCATTGCTCACATCAGGTTCGATCCTTGACACCCGCTGCGTGGGATTTTTCATCCATATTTTGATTAAAAGTTTTTGCTATTTTAGAAATCAGAGAACTGATAGTGGAGAGCAAACATTTACTTAAAATTGAAACTGGGGAATTAATCTCACCTCTGTTTGAGTTAGTGTCATTTAGCACAACACTAATGTTGGTATCATTCCGCCTAACTTGATTTCTGATCCTCCTCCATTTTCCTTCCTTAAAGTTGGACCCAAAGTTCTCGTTTCCTCCCATTAGGCCCAAACTCAAGTTTTTTTATCCATTAAAATAGAGTGGGTAACCTCCATTTGTTGGTTTTCATCCAGCTAACCCATATGGGGTCATAACAGCCCGTGAGCTATTTTCCAACATGTCTCCCCCTTCAATTTTTTCAGTATCCGTAATTGAAACTTGAGATTTTTCTTTGACAACGTCAATGTCTGTTAGCCACGTGTCCACCTTATCCTCCACATCTGCCCATGTCTGTGTCAGTCCCTGCCCGTTGTCCTCTTCAAATTATGCTCGTTCCATACCCTTGCCTTATCATTCTGTTTGCTTTTCAGCGTCAATTTCTGACGAGTTTCCATAGCTAGCCACCTGCAACGCCTTGCATGTATTCCGTAGAGGGAATCTCTTCTGACCATTACTCACAGGAGGATCACAACTCCCTTTTTCCTCTGATGGTGAATTCCTTGTCCTTTTTGTATACACCCTCTTAAGGAAGATGACTCTTCCGAACTCTGAACTGAAATTTTTGGTGTGAGTCCCAGGCCATCTGTAACCCTTAGTCAAGACCCATATTGGAACTTTACTACCCCACTTGATTTCAAATTATTCGTATCTAACACACAGTCCTTCAATGTGTGACATAATATACCGCAACGATAACAAAAATCTGGCAAACATTCATATTTGAAATCAACCCATAATGGTTGTGAGGTTCGATTAGTTCTCAATTTCATGCCCCTTCTCAATGGTATCCTTACATGTAGGCAGAATCGAATGCGCAAGTATTTGCCCCAACATCCTCCATCTAGATGTTCATCCATATTTGAAAATCCCAATGGCATTGCCAATCTGTTCTCCCATACCAACAGTCATATACGAGAAGGGTAAATTATAAACATGAACCCAGAAATGAACCCCGTACAACTCAATCTCAGAGGGTTGTTGATAGCCATCCAATTCCCCAATCATTACTAATGCCCTGTCATTATGTAACCTTTCTAATTTGTATAGTTTCATATGTTAGTTTCCTAGATTAGTCTGATTAATTGTATTACTCTTTAAGAAATTACTTATTGTAATTATGTAACATTTCTAATTTGTATTTGTTTCCAATGTTAATTATTGCCTGAATGTCCATCCAAGAAACAATAACATTCCTCCCCAACTAATAAAGGGTAATAAGAAGTGGTCTTTTCTGGTAGCCTAGTTTAACTTCATGTAGTCCCTACACGCTCTCCAGCCTGTAATAGTTCTTGTTGAAATTAATTCATTGTTTTCATTAGTTATGACTATTACTCCTTCCTTTTTTGGTACACATTGCACTAGACTCACCCATGC
The DNA here is from genome assembly GCA_003255025.1 of Datisca glomerata. Taxonomy (NCBI): domain Eukaryota; kingdom Viridiplantae; phylum Streptophyta; class Magnoliopsida; order Cucurbitales; family Datiscaceae; genus Datisca; species Datisca glomerata. Next base: position 66,563 of record QANY01007439.1, read on the forward strand.
ACTATCTAAAAATGGATAGATAATTCTAGCATCTATCCATTTGATTACATCTTTTTTCACCACTTCCTTCATGATAGAATTTAACCTTCTTTGTTGTTCAATGGAGCTGTTGTTTCCTTCCTCAGTAAAATTTTATGTATGCAAATGAAAGGACTGATTCACAACTCAAAGATGAAGAAATAATGACTAGCAATGTATTGTCTTCACTAAGATATGCATACTTCAAGTGTGAGGGCAAAGGTTTTAGCTCCAAAATAGGTGGTGATTCAATGGATGGTAATAAAGGCTCAATTTCCTGTTAGATAATTCCAATTATTCAAATTGCTTCCCAACCCTAAAGAAATGTTGTTTAGCTTCTAGCCATGTAACTTCAACATCTTCGAAGACACTACTATCATCTTCCAAGTCCTTAAAAGTTAGTAATGGGAATCTTGTTCTGCTACAACTCTTACTTAGCTTTTCCACCATAAGGGAATCAGTTACTATTATGGTTGCACATTCCTCCACCTCATCATTAGGGTAGTTCATAGCATTGAATACATTAAAATTGACTTCCTGATCATTGCCCTCTTAGATAACTCCCCTTTGTGCACATCAATAACTATTCTTCCAGTTGCTAAAATGTCTTCCAAGGATAATGTGCACTTCTTTATATGCTTCATAATCCTATATAATGAAGTCGGCTAGAAAAACAAATTCATCATCCTGAACTAGCACATTTCTATTTTTCCCTCTAGGTATGCATATGATCTTCAGTTAGTTGCATCAGAATAATTGTTGGTCTAGCTTCTCCTATACCCAATATTGACAATGGCATCAGATTTACACCTGCTCCAAGATCACATAAATCCCTCCCACAGTATGTCTTTCCAACTGTATAGGGTATAGTAAAATTCCCAGAGTCTTTCAGATTGAGTGGTAGCTTAATATGTAAAATCAGACTTTATTCATGAGTTAATGCAACATTTCAAACTCTCCTAATCTCCTCTTCTTGGTTAGAATATCCTTCATGAACTTAACATAGTTAGGCATTTGTTGGAAAGCCTCCACCAACGGAATGTTATATGTAACTACTTTAGCATATCTAAGAACTTATTGCTATAGCACTTGAAGACCAACAGAAAGTAACATTCACATGCTCATATGGTACCTTTCCTTTCAGGAGGATGCCTTTTGGATTGTGCAATGCTCCGACAACTTTTTAGAGATGCATGCCGGTCATCTTCATAGACATGGTGAAACAAACTCTTAAGGTATTTATGGATGATTTTCTATTTTTGGAGAATCATACACCGATTATTTGACTAACCTGGAAATAATGCTTTAGAGATGTGAGGAGACCAACCTAGTTTTGAATTGGGAAAAATGCCATTTTATGGTTCGTGAAGTTACTGCCTTAGGCGACATAATATCCATGAAGGGAATTGAAGTGGATAGAGCAAATATTAAAGTCATTGAGAAGATGCCTGCTCTTAAAACAATGAAGCGAATTAGAAGTTTCCTAGGACATGAAGGTCTTTATATAATGTTTATTAAAGATTTAAAAAAAATTCTAATCGTTTATGTATATTACTTGAGCATAACATATCTTTTGTGTTTAATGATGATTGTAAATAGGCTTTTTCATAGAGCCGAAAAAGGCTTTGGTGTCAGCACCCATAATAGTGGCTCCAAACTGGGAGCTGCCTTTTGAGTTGATGTGTGATGCTAGTGATTATGCTATGGGAGCTATCCTTGGCTAGAGAAAAGGTAAAATTTTCCATTATATCTATTATGTTAGCAGAACACTTACTGATTCACAGCCACCGCAATAGAAAAATAAAATACTAGATGTTGTCTTTGCATTTGATAAGTTTTGAGCATACCTTATTGGCACAAAGGTCACAGTTTACACTGTTTACTAAACTATTAAGTATTTGATTTAAAAAAGATGCCAATACTAGATTAATCAGATGGATTCTATTGCTACAAGAGTTTGATCTAGAAATTCAAGATAAAAATGGCACAGAGAATCAGGTAACCATTTGTAAAGACTTGAACCTGGGAATGATGCTACAATTGGATTGGTTGTCAAAGAGACCTTCCCAGATGAACAATTATTGGTAATCATCAAGTACAGGCACCATGATATGTTGACAAAGTCAATTATTTAGCCAGTGGAGTGCTACCACCAGAGTTGAACTCACAACAACTGAAGAAAATTTTCAGCAAATCAAGACCTATTACTGGGATGATCCTTACCTGTACAAGCAATGCTCTGACCAGATATACACAAGATATGTACCAGAGGAGGAAATGCAAAGCATCCTACAGCAATGTCATTCTTCACCTTATGGAGGACATTTCAGAGGCTTGAGAACATCTATAAAGGTACTACAATATGGGTATTATTGGCCTTCAATTTTTAAGGATGTTCATGAGATGGCTAAGTATTGTGACAAATGCCAAAGGACAAGAAACGTTACACAAAGATAGGAAATGTCCCTTAACAGTATTCTAGAAGTTGAGCAATTTGATATATGAGGGATAGACGTCATGGGCAATTTCCACCATCATTTGGTAACGTATACATCCTTATGGCAGTAGATTATGTGTCTAAATTGGTAGAAGCTTCAGCTTTGCCAAAAAATGATTCTAGGGTGGTTGTCGAGTTTCTACAAAAGAACATCTTCACAAGGTTTGGCACACTAAGAGCAATCATGAATGACAAAGGCACACACTTCTACAACAAGCTCTTTGAAGGGATTTTAGCCAAGTAGGATGTGAGACACAAAGTTGCTATAACTTATCATCCTTAGACCAGTGGTCAAGTTGAACTGTCGAATAGAGAGATCAAAAGAATATTGGAAAAAGTGGTTAATCCAAACAAGAAGGACTGGTTCATCAGGCTAGATGATGGACTATGGGCTTATAGAACAACCTTCAAGGCCCTATTAAACATGTCTCCTTATAGGCTAGTCTTTAGAAAAGCCTGCCACTTACCTTTGGAGCTACAACATTGAACATTTGGGGCAGTAAAAAAAATTTGAATCTGGACCTTCATGCTATTAGAGAGAAAATGGCCTTATAATTGAATGAGCTGGACAAACTCAGGCTATTTTCTTATGGAAATTCAAGGTTGTGTAAGAAGAAAACTAAGAGATGGCATGATAGAAGGATTGTAGCCAGAGAATTGATCACAGAGACTCAAGTTTTACTTTTCAATTCTAGATTAAAGTTGTTCCCAAGAAAATTAATGTCTCGATGGTCAGGGCCCTTCAAGTTGCTTAAAGTATATCCTTATGGAGCTGTTGACTTCATGGATGAAAAAACATGGAGGGAGTTAAAAGTAAATGGCCAAAGATCGAAGCAATATTAGGGAAATGAAGTGGATAGAATGAAGACCCCAATCCCATTTAAAAACCCATGATGCATCGCTCAAAGTCAGGCTGAAGATTTTAAAACAAACATTCTACGAGAGGCAACCAAGGATATTTCTTCTCTAGTTTTACATTTATGTTTTTTATTTTCTTCATTAAAGTTTATCTTTTCTAATTAGGGTTAGGATTTCTAATCTATTCAATCTTATTCACTAGTCCTGATTTTATGCTATAAAATATCCCCTCTAAATAGAATATCTTCTTCGGGTAATCACAAGTACAATAGGATGTGAACTCCACCTCAAGGTCAATATGTGTAAAGAGTTTTGAATAAGTCCTTTGCTGCAGCATCATACAAATAGCTCAACAAGAATCACGTGGTGCAATAGGGAAGCAACCCACTTTCTTTAGAAGTAAGAGACGTGAAGCCAACCCTACCAACCAACTAAATTCTCAAACCATCAAAACCTTTTATCTTCTATTTTCTCCCAATTCTGTCACTTTCAAAACCTAAGTGTTATTCCTTTCTGTTCTAAAAATCTCACTTTTCTATTTCATCCATGAAAAATAAGGGCCAGGCAAAGAAGTATGTTGTCATAGAGAAGTTAATTAATGATGAAGCTGGGCAGTAGTACGAAGAAGAGATAAGGGCTAAAAGGTTCCACGAAGAGAAGGGCTTCCTGATCAAGAATATCCCATCATTGGAGTTGTCCAAAGATATGGCAACCATCATCATCCAGAGAAGAAGAAGGAAGCTGAGAATTCTAAACATAGCCCAAGCACAAAGAATAAACATAAAACATCAAAGAAAGATAAATCATTTGGTGTACAGATACCAGAAGAGATCTAAATTGTGTAAAGTTATTTTTCAAACCTCCAAGTAGCCTCGAAAGGAAGAGGAGGGCTAAGGAGCTATTCTAAGCATTAAAAGCTTTTGGGTTGCTGCATTTTGCTGCAACAGTATCATAGAAGTAACTTCTCTAGCTCTTTTTAAATTTTGTCTTTTAATTTTTTGCTGGGTTCTGTTTTGGATATTTATTCTGGTTGTTTTTGTCTCTGCTGGTTAGAATTTTAATTTTCTAGTTGATTTAACTATTTTGATTTCCATTTGTGTGCAATGGGGACACTGCACAGTTTTAAGTTTGGGGGTGAAGGCCTATGCCCTTTTTTGTTTCAAAATTTAAATGTTTAGGTTGCTTTATTTTAATGGTTTTGAACGTTTAGTGGTAAATTTTTTATTTAACGCCTAATGATGATTTTTTAAAAGTTAAAAGCTAAAAATGCATTAAAAAGGAAAAAAAGGAAAAGAATATAACAATAAGAGCTAAATGAAGTTTTCCCCTTTAACAATGTTATTTCCTAACTGTGTAGTCAGTCCCCCAAAACCTTTGCACTTAGAGCTTTAGTTAGTTGCTTTTGAAGGTTTAAGTGGCTTAAAACTTTAGGGAGGCTTAATGTTTGGATTCACCTTTTAAACTTCAAGGAAATATTGAGAAAATAGTGTACAAAAATGATAAATTTCCAAGTTTGGGGGAGGTGGCTTATGTGTTAAAATGTCTGAATGTAAACATGTTGCTTCCATTGACTTGAAAGAAAAAAAAATGCAAAAAGAAAAAGAAAAGTTAGAATGGCTCCTCTATATTTGGCTATTGAGTAATCGAGTGTCTTCATCACTAATGTTGCCATTCACGTCAAAAAGAAGCTAGAGGCATGAGCTTGCTACAGCAAAAGCATAAACAACATTGTAAAACAACCTTGCTTGTTACAGTGCTGAGCAACCGGGTGTCATCATCACCAATGTTGGCATTCGTGTAAAAAGTTAATGGGACATTAGAGGTATTTTAACTACATATGAGAAAAAGAGAAAGAAAGAAGTCAAAGGAGTAATAAATTACAGCTCAGTATCTCATTGTTTAATATGTTTATATGTTTTAATGATTCTCCTCTTTCTTGTTGATTTTTATGTACTTACAGTTGTGATAGAAGAGATAAGATAAAAAGTTTGAATGCTAAGTTAAGCCTGTGATCTTGGTTTAAAGTGTCTTAAGCATTTTGAAAGTGCTAAGTCTAGTCTCTAGCACACACTCACATGTAGGGAAGAGGCTTACATTTAGGAATAACTTCATTTTAGGGTAAAACTTATATTTATATGAGCATAAATGATATACTAAGCTTGTTAATGTAGTTTTATTTAAAGGCTAAAAATCATAGTTTGCCCTAAAAGTCAGAATCTAGTTTGTGGTATAGGGGATTATCTTGATATTTGCTTGTTACTTGCTTATCTCTTTTGCCATCACTCAAGGTCGAGCAATGCTTTATGTTTAGGGGTGTGATAACTCTAAGAAATTAGAGTAATCTATTGATTTTCAAGCTTAATTCATTAGGAATTACAAAGCGATGTGTTAGTTTTTAGCTTTATTTAAATAATTTCCTCCTTTATTTCCTTTCTTAGGCTGTCTATCTTACTTATTTGGTATTAATTGAGCAGATTTTGTGCTTGAATTGCTACTTTTTGTGTAGAGATCTATGGCTGGCAGTCAACTAGGTAGATGTTGCAGCATAATGATACTATATCGCTACAGCAACAAACTTGCATGCATGACAGAGAGCTTTATCGTTTAGTCCAGTTGGTACCTAAAAGTAAGCAAAGAATATTGTGCGCTCAAGAAACCATTATCCAGCTGACATCATATTCCATCAAGTGGTCCTAAACCTTTGCTGCGGCACAACAAGTGTCCTTTTTGGTTGGTGCCCTAGCTTTGAGGCTATATATATATATAAAGTAAATTCTATTTGGAAAAGAGCTGACACTTTTGCTTAGAGAAAGGGAGACAAAGTTTCAGGGAAGAAAGAAAAATAAGACAGAAGATGAAAGAGAGGACGCCAAGGAAGAAGACAAGAAATAGGGTATTCCTTTATTCTCTACCATTTTCCTCCTTTGTAATTCTTTAATATCGATTATCTTCTTCTTTTAAGCTCAGTATCCTTGCATTTAATGGCTGTAATACTGTTTGAATCTATGCTTAAGCTCAATATGAGCTAAACCCTTTAAGCTAGGATGGTTAATGAACCTTTAGAGTTTTAAATAATGATTATTGAAGTTTGAGTTGCAAGCTTGCTATGCATTTTATTCAAGTGTTTTTATTGCTTAATCTCATTAATTGACTGGCTCTCATTTCGTGAGAAACCCATTGATTTGGATTCAGGAAAGTTCAACTCAATAGATATAACTTGAATGATACATGTTTACTTGATTATTTAGTAATTAAAGTAATTAGTGGGTAATATAGGCATATATCACTCACCTTGTAAACTTAACAACTGGAGGATATACTTGATAATATTTTTCGTACTTTGGCTTAGGAAAGTTAAGCATGATTAAGATTAAAGTTGCAAAGATGGAAATTATTTGTACATAAATGAGTTGAGGTTAATGTTTTTAGTAAAGCTATAATAGCTTAAGTAGATTCAAGTCAAGGTTATTAAAAAAGGGGGAACTAATCATTCTAGCCTATTCACTCATTGATTACATAATACTTTCTCTATTCTTGTCTCATCTCTAATGAATATTGTTTTGCTTTAATATTAGATTACATTAAACATCAATTATAATTCATTTATTACATTTTGGTTTAGATTTAAAACAGATTTGATTAGCTAATTATTTTTCATCAATCCATGTGGAGAATGACACTCACTTATCACTTTATTACTTGTTAATGACACGTGCATTTATGTTCATATCACACACAACAGACAACTGTCAAATAGATTATCTTCTCCACAGTAAATGCATGAAACTTCAGCAATTTGGTTACGGATTGAGTCAATCCCTGATTCTGAGAAACTGATGACACCATGCTTACTGACTTAATCATGTTGGTCATTGATGAAACTTAATCACTGTAAAAGCTGTAACAACATCTACATCATGCAAACCTGTAACTCTTTTACCTAATGTTGCTCTTGAAGTTGACCAATGATAATTATTATTGGTTATCCTCTCAAGGATATCATATGCTACATTACAAGATTTAGAAAGAATGGCTCCATTACATTATTACACGGGCTTGGTTCTCCCCTTCCCGAACTAGCTATGGGGACCCGACTTTATCAAAACTCAAAAAGTGCTTGTCTTCTTTGAAAAAATGGAGCTCGGGGAAGTTTGGATCTATCTCGAAAGAATTGGCAGCGTCACGTCGTACTTTAGATCGCCTTTTGGAGGAGGCTCGCCCGGAATCAAATTTGTCAGAAACTCAAAAGCTTAAGTCAAAACCCTCTGTTCTGGAAAGCCAAGAAGAATTATTTTAGAAATAGAGATCGAGAGTGGACTGGCTGAAATCCAGGGATAATAACATTGCCTTTTTTCAGAACAAAACTAGATGGAACTTAATCCGGGGGATATTCGATTCAGATCAAAACTAGATGGATATAATGGAGGGGATTGTTTCATTAATTCGAAGATATTTTCATGATAATTTTACATCTTTGGGTCCAAACGAAGAGGTGATTGAGGCTGTAACTCGCAATGTGTCACGGAGAGTCGCCGATGAAATGAACGAGAAATTTTTCTCCCTTATACAGAAACGGAGATCGAGGATGCCCTTTGGAGCATGCATCCGATGAAAAGCCCCGATGTTCATGGTTTTCCCGCCTTATTTTTCATAAGTTTTGGCACATTATGGTTAAGGAAATTACTTCTCTTTGTCTCTCATTTCTAAATCATAGAACTAACTTTAACGAATTTAATCGGACATTGTTAGTTTTAATCCCTAAAAATTAGAACCCCCAATTTGTCTTTGATTTTTGCCCAATCAGTTTATGAACTGTTATTTACAAACTCATATCTAAAACGATTGCTAATAGACTGAAATGCATTTTGCCTGAGATTATTTCTGATTATCATGATGCTTTTGTGAAGGGTAGACTAATTACATATAATATTATTACTGCCTTTGAGATGATTCATTCTCTGAACAGGAAAAAGAAGAGCAAAAATGGCTTCTCAGCTATTAAATTTGATATAAGCAAAGTTTATGATAGAGTTGAATGGAAATTTCTTTTGGCAATGATGAGACAACTAGGCTTTAATGAGGCTTGGATTGCTTTGATTTTCAGATGTGTATCCTCTGTTTATTTCTCTTTTGTGGTGAATGGTTTGATATATGATAATCTAACTCCCCAGCAAGGCCTCCGTCAAGGAGACCCTCTTTCCCCATATTTATTTTTATTGTGTGCTGAAGATCTATCTACGCTTCTTGTTGACGCCCCAACAGCGAAATCAGCTTGTATTCCCTAGGATCAGCTGTAATATCCCCTTTATCTCACACTTATTTTTTGCAGACGATGGTATTTTGTTTTGTAAAGTAGATATGAAGAATTATCAGACTATCAAGCAAATTCTGGAAACCTACTCCAAGGCATCAGGGTAGTGCATAAACTTGGACAAATCTATGATGGCTTTCTCTCCTAATGTTTCACCTGATATTAGGAGGAACCTCTCAGTGGTGATGGGCATTAAAACTACAAGTATCCATGAAAAGTACCTAAGGTTACCGTCATGGATAGGAAGACGAAAGAAGCATTTATTTAATGGTGTAATGAAGAAGGGTCGTAAGCTCATGAGTCGTTGGAGGGAGAAACAATTCTCCATTATCGAAAAAGAGATGCTTATCAAAGTTGTAGTTCAGGCTTTGCCAACCTACTCTATGAACATTTTTCATCTCCCAAAATCCTTTTGTTCTGAGCTGAGCATGGAGATGGCAAAGTTTTGGTGGGGATCTTCTGCTAACAAGAGCAACTCCATTGGATGTCTTGGACCAATTTATGTAAACCAAAAAGCATAGGAGGCATGGGTTTTAGATCGTTAGAAGTGTTCAATCAGGCGCTCCTTGCGAAACAGTGTTGGAGAATAATTACAAACCCGGACAACCTTGTTTCTCGGATCATTAAGGCAAAATACTCACAATCATCGAATTTTCTATCATGTAAGTTGAAATCAAACTGCTCCTATATATGGAGGAGAATTCTATGGGGTAGAGAGTTGTTAAGCAGGGGAATTCGATGGCGAATCGATGACGGGACCTCAATCTGAGTTTTTCATGACCCGTGGCTTCTACGACCTTCTACCTTTCGACCGTTGATTTCGATCAATGCATGGTTAAACGTTAAAGTTGTAGAACTGATTTTCGATTCTAGTTGGAACCGCGAAGCTTTATCTTATTTCCTGGATCCGACAGATGTTGACTTGGTGTTATCTGTCCCTTTACTTTCAAATGGAGGGAGTGATAAACTATGTTGGCACTCTGATGACAAAGGTAATTACTCAGTGAAGAGCGGATACCAACTGGGTCTTTCTATCATAATTCCAACTTCATCTTCATCAATTGGGGGTTGATGATGGAAAAACTGTGGAAGTTGGCGGTCCCAAACAAAATTAAAATTTTCATGTGGAGAGCTTCGTTGGATTTAATTTTGACCGGGATAAATTTAAGTAGGAGAAGAATTAATGCTAACGAGAGATATGGGTTCTGCGACAAATTGGATTCTACAGCCCATGCGTTGTTTTCTACCATTTAACATCGTGTTGCTTGCAGCAGGTTGGCTTTTTGAACCACTTGCCGAAGTAGTATGCCCAATGGCCTGTGATGGATATTATTTCAATGTTTTTTCATTTTTTGGATTCTCCCTCTTTGAGTAAAGAGATCCCTCTTTGTTGGGGCATTTGGTCTTTCCAGAACTATTCAATTCATGGAAAACATTTTAATCCTATGTTTAATGTTAACACTTGGATTGAAAAGTTTATTTTGAAGTTCCAACTTCCAAATGAGGTGAACAACCTTACGGCCCCTTGCCACCAAAAACTTCCATCATGGAGGAAGCCAGATAGGGGTGGCCTAAAACTTAACATTGAGATTGTGAGAGTCGTGTTCTAGGGGCTTTTTGCAAACATTTCGAAGGTTGTTTTCCTCATTTGCTTGTAGAAGCTTTGGCGTTGAGTGAGGGCTTGTCTCTGGCTTTAGAGAGGGGATTCCATATAAATATTGTAGAGTCAGATTGTTTGGGTCTGGTGCAAGCTGTGTCTTCTCCTAGTCCAATGTTTTCAGATTAGGCTCTTTTGCGGAGAAAATTCGCTCTCTCCTTTCGACCATGAATGGAGTAAAGCTTGTTCACACCCCTAGATTGTGTAATGGAGTGGCCCATATGTTGGCTCACTTTATTGTGTTCTGATCCATTTTGTTGGTGGGAGTCAGCACCCGCTTTTGTTGCTGACATTGATGTTGTTGCTTAGTTTCTTTTTAATATGATTTTTTCAGTCTAAAAAAAACCTAAGCTACGGCTTTCAATAAAATTCCTCAATCCAAGCCAGGGCAAAACTCATTTTAAACGTAACAAATCTGAAGATCTTATTCTACCTAGTCATAGGCCTTGCTCATATCCACAATAATAACTGCAAAACCATGTGTACCTCTCCTCTTTTTACAAAGAGTATGATTGAATCATCTAAAAAGAAAACAACATACTATCTGATATTAACCACCCGCCAACAAAACGCACTCTAACTCTCTGAAATAACTCGTCAAAATAGAAAGATATTTGTTTTTTTATCCTGAAAGTGAAAAATTATAGTCGCATTACTGATTATAAAAACATGTAAGGCTAAAATGTAAATCACACCATTACATTTTGATCAAAATATAAAATATACCCTTATATTTTTTTTATATTTTTATACTCTTGTACTTTGACCAAACTATAAAATATATCTATCAGGTGACGTTTTCTGGTTAAATCTAATAAAAAGTTAACTCCATTTTTTGTCATCTTCTTTTCTGTAAAAAACTCCATTATTTCCCTTCATTTTCAATATTCCCCATTCTACCTATTTTTCCATATAAATAACTCCCTTTTCCCCCTCATTTTTAGAGCTCATTTTGACTTTTAACATATTTTCCAAATCTGCACCGCTGCGTTTTTGAAGGTTTTAGTTGACATATTTTCCATTTTGACAAAAATAACTTCTTTCATAAAAATGGCTTCCATTTCCATTAGTTCTTTTCATGAGTTTGCTTTTCTTTCCATGAATTCCATCATGTCCTGCATAGAAACCAAAAAATCCTGCTTCATCATAGGGAAGGGAAATGCGCCAAAAACTCATTTCAATAAAATCCTGCTTCACCAACATGTACAACAAAATTTGAACAAATTTTTAGTACAGATAGGACATGCCACATCATAATTAAGCAACTAAAGGGAGGAAATTAACTTTATTATAAACAAATCAAACGCTTCTTTTAAAATTACTAATCTAGCAGAAAAATGAATTTTGTGCGAAATCACAAAACTTGGTCGGTTGGGTTGGTAAATGTCCTTCAATGGTTGAAAATGAGTACATAAAACAATACATAACTTCCATCTTCCCCTCGAAAACCAGAACCCATTTCCCATCGAAAACCAAATTAATCCCCAATACCCTAGAAAATGAAATCAAACAGAACGCCTATATATAACTATTGAAAAAAACTCATCAACAAATTAAGGAAAACAAAGAAACCCATGTCCCGAACAAAGAAACTCCTTCCCTCTGTCGCGAACAAAGAAACCCACAAAAAACTCCATGAAAACACAGAGATGAACACAAAATTAACCAATAAATTTGACATACCTGAAAGATTAATCAACAAATTAGGGAGATTTTGACCTCTTTCACCCTCAGATTTGGGCAAAAAATCGAACTCTAGCCCTCCCCTTAGGTTTTTTGCTAAACTATACCCTTGGATAAGTCAATTTACAAAAATATACCCTTAGTCTAATTTTCGCTAATCTATATCCATGGCTCATTTTCCCTTCACTTTTTCTCTTTTTTTCCCACTGCCTTTTTTATACGATGTCCAATCAAATGTCAAATTTTACTTCACTCAACACTCAACCTCCCTACCCACCTCCATTACCCTCATTTCTCCTTATTCGATTTTCATTTCTTCAACTTCTTCTTCGTCATTTCTTCTTCATCTTCCTCCTGCTGCTGATGGAGGATATTTCATCGACTTCTTCATCTTCAAGAAAAGCTTTCATCGTCTTCTTCATCTTTAAGGAAGGCTTGCAGGCATGAGTTTTATTTTCTTCTAAGTTTCATAGGTTTTTTGTTCATGAGTTTTTTATTCCAACAACAACAAGCAGTACGTTGTTTGAGTTCATGTAGTGTACATGATGACTATAAGATGATCGCGTAGTGTACACGAGGACTACACAATTACTACACGATCCTCATACAGTCATTGTGTACACTTCACGCAGTGTACACGATCCTCGTGTACATTACACGAGAACCTTGTAGTGCATCAGAAACTTCTTCAGCAATTCATGATGCAGTACAAGAGCATCGTGTAGCATCTTGACACTATACGAGGACTACACGGTCATCGTGTAGCGTCATCTTAAAGTGTATAGGATGATCACAAGGTGATCGCGTAGTCCTCGTGTAAACTACATGATGGCATTATATGATGATCGTGTAGTCCTCGTGTATACTACACGATGATCGTGTAACCATTGTGTAGTGGATTACAAGACCATCGTGTAATGTACACGAGGACTACATGATCATCTTGTAGTGCCATCATGCAGTGTACATGAGAACAACACGATCATCGTGCAGTGTATACGAAGACTACACGATCATCTTGTGGGCATCTTGTACACTACACGATGACACTACGCAATGATCGTGTAGTTCTCGTGTACATTACACGATGATCATGTAGTCATCATGTACACTACACGATGGCACTACAAGATGATTGTGTAGTCCTCATGTACACTACACGATCATATTGTAATATTCTATTTCATTCGGTAGACTTCTTGTATTGACTTCCTTTCATTGATGTATATACAAATATGTCTGAAATTTGAATTTTTGTAATTCATGATGGAGATTGGGAGAAAATGGTACAACATGGACTTTTAATGGACAAAAGACCAAATTATTAGAGATATTAACTAAGTGAATTTACCACGAGCTATCGGGTATATTGCATGAAGAACTCCAAATAGACCCCTCAAAATATGATATGTCCATCAATTTTTTTATAGAAGCCATGTCCCCTGCCCTCCTGCTGAAATTTTAAATGATAGAGATTTACAATTCCTTGTTAAATAGAATGAATCAGAATTACTTCGAACACAAAAATTAAATATTTACAAGTCATAATGAACTCTCAGTTTATACCTTGTACATATGAGCTAAACTCGATAGTTCATAAACCAAGTACAAAATTCTTGTGGACCTTCAACTAAACAATGTTCACATGTTCTATATATATATATTAGAAAGTCAACTTATTAATTTTTCATAAAACAAAATTCTTGTGGACCTTCAACTAAACAATGGATCCTGCTTAGATTAATATGAACCAGACGTAAGCGCCACATATATGTTTCGTTAGTATGATAAACTTTTCTTCTTTTATTGATAATATGTGAACCATTATCAACTTTAGTATCATGCAACATAAACTTCTTAGGAGTAACAAAATACAAACCATCTATCAATGTACTAGAAGAGACAAAATTTTGCTAGAAAGAGCTCACAGTTTGCTTTCCAGTGACCATTCTTACCACAATGAAAGCATTTACCCTTACCCTTCTTTCCCTCCTTCTTTTTATTTAGTTCCACTTGTTTAGAAACCTTCTTCTTCTTTTTCATCTTCTTGGGTTTAGGCTTAATCCCAAGAGAAGAAGAAGCCTGGGTAATATTCACGCTAGGTTGTGTTTTTAGTATATTCTCTGCCACCTGAAGTTGTTTCATCAACTCAGTAAAGGTCCACTGGTGCCTATTCATCACATAGTTTACCTTTAACTGGTTAAACAAATTCGACAGAGTTGCTAATACCAAATCAATTTGGGTTTCCTCATCTATTTCAGCACCTAATACTTATTTCAACAAATGGTCCCTCACAGGAGTTCCAGCTGTCATTTTAGCATCCAAAGAGCCTTAATGGAATCTAGTTTTGCTGGTCGCCCCTTGTTTCCAAACAACTCTTGAAGATTGTTGTTGAAACACATCATACATTGAAGCTAATATGTAACAACGAGCCAACTCATCATTCTTATCCCACGTCGAATATGCTTTGTTCTCCTCATTACTAGAACTTTCAATAGGAGGTGATGGACAAGGATCCGTTAAGACAAACTTGATTCCTTCAGCAGTTAAGATAATATCTAAGTTACGTTTCTAGTTAACATAATTTGTTCCATCAAGCTTGTTTTCTTTTTGTATAGATGCAAGAGGGCTCGACATGTTTAATTACTGAAAAAATAATAAATGAATTCTTAATTACAGACATGCACATTCTACTTTAGCATGTTAACAGCATGAAATAAAAACTCAAACAAACATACAATAATATGCAACGATATCCCAACTTCCATCATTACATCCCTACTTAGGCAGAACATGCAACAATAAGTTAGGTACAATAGTCCAATTTAGTCTGTTACTAATCTGATAGTAATGCTTAGTATAACACTATTCTGGTATTAATATCTAGTATACTAACTATCGTTTTTCTTCAGTCTCTCGTACTAAGTAACAAGAACTTTTTAGAAAGGATATCACAAAGTCGGGTCAAGTGTATATCATTGTTTTACCCTCAGACTCATGTTGAGTGAATAATGCCAACTTAGGAAGGTCGCTCTCACTATAACATTTATCAAGGCAATCCCTTCGAAAAACCATACTTGTGATCAATGTGTCGAGTACCCTCCTTTAGAGAGCTCGAAAGATTGGAGACAAGGCACCCTAACATCTTACTATGATTCAACAATGGAGACCGTGGGTTAATTTTAGAAGTTGGGAATTTATTTTTAAGGTGAGTTTTTATTATTAATGTGAGTTACTAAGTGTGACAAGGTTTAACATTAGGACCAAAAACTTAAATTTTTATCACATTACTAAGTCACTTAACTGATTAGGTTCGAGCATGCTCCATTACTATTTAATCTAGGTAGATGCAAATTTCATCTAAATTCTAATAAGTTTAACATTTAATAACATAATTAAATATCCGATAAAATATTAAAATTAAAAATTTGCTATCCTCATGAAATCCTAATAACATGCTTCTAGAGTTAGACAAATTATGTCCCTAACCATTTATGCTATATTGTATTTCTCTTTATGCAATCACAAACACTTTCTCATTTTAGAAAACCTAAAGAGTTACATGGCTTCAAAAATATGTGATCATGATATCTAAGCATAAACTCAAATAAAATAATCTAAGCATCTAAAAGCACAATTATCATGCAGAGCAATATAATATAAAATATAATTTAAATTACCCTTCCATAACCCTAAGTCTATGCTTAAACCTAATATCAAAATTCTAATTAGGTTTATCCTTGTGTAGAACTGCCCAAGCCATCATTGTGCTCATCCCATCATCTTCAGAAGTCATCAGACATCGCTGGAAAATTATTGAGACACTGTGCAGCAGTGCCAAATGCACTCTCCAGTGCATTTCAGCACTGCACAGTGCAATATCAGCACTGTCCAGTAGCGCCGAATGCACTGTCCAGTAGCGCCGAATGCACTGTCCAGTAGCGCCGAATGCACTGTCCAGTGCATTTCATCACTGTACAGTGCAGTTTCGGCACTGCTGTGCAGTGCTTTCCACTACGCATTGCCGTCCACTTTTTGTTGCTTACTTCATGGTTCGAATCGTGTTCTCTCTTGATGAAAATAATTACAAAAAAAATCCTACACTTTCTTTAAAAGCGTACACGAATTCTATTGCAAAAAATTAGAAAAAAAGAAGTGAAAACACAACATCTTCGTAGGTTGTCCCATAAAATTACATAACCCATATTATAGACATACAAACAAACATCTCTAAAAAGTTATGCAAGGTTATTATCTAAATAATTAGAATCATTATTTAAATATCACAAGGCATTTCTCGAATAATTCAAAACCTTACCCTGATAGCAATTGAAAGAATTGTTGCAGCAAAAAAACTGGATTTTAAAAAATTCGAGAAACAACCACTAATTGAATATGGATAAATAATTCATGACGCGTGAAAATCAAAACCTAGTGGGCTTCTTTGATATTTCTCGAATTGTCAACTAAGAATACGAGTAGGTGGGCACTCAAAAATAATATTGAAAAAACCAAAGTCTTCTTTCCCAATTAAAGTCAAAAAAGCCATGAAAAGAATGATTGGCTCACTTTAAATTTTGTTCGCCACTGTTTTTTAGAAGAACAAAAAAAATTATTTTCAATTTGCAATTTAAAAAAAATGAAGAAGAAAAACTAAACTGCTATCATTTTTTAATTTTAAAACATTAAAACACACATTTTCACAAACCATGCAATGGTTTGGATTTTTCCTAACCGTCCTTTAATTAATTTCTTTAAATTTAATTAATTAAAATAAAATAAATTAATTTTAATTAATCATTGACCTTAATAAACAAAAGACTGAGTTAGTTCTTTAAAACACTTGGTTGACTATAGGGTATCCACGCCACCTATTAATTAAACAAGTCTAGTCACGACGTAACCCAAATCTGAGGTTAGTAAATGGACCAAAAGGATAAAACTCTTAGCTATATAATTAATAAATTTTACCGATTATATATATAATCAGATTTATTAATTATTAATTAAGAATAACTCCACTGTAAAATCATAATTGAACTCCAAGTGTATTTTATATTACTTGATGTAACGATCATTGACCTATTATTCATTATGTAATGCCCTTCCATAATATAGTACCATGTATAATTAGGTGAAGTACTATCGACCTAATATTTATACACTTCTTAGTATCCTTAGGTTCTAAATTCATTCTACCAGTCAATTATGATAATTTCATACTTGATGCATCAAGTAAAAATAATCAAATCTCTAGTACTCCACTAGAGATACTAAGAGCTTAGTTTACTATGACCACATAAATGAATTACCTAAGATGTACTATTTCACTTAATTAAAAGTTTCTATGGATTCTACTATTGAGAACCTATGGATTCTCTATCCATAGCCCAGTTATCCAACCTACGGAATATGTTGACTATTAGAGTCTCATTCTTAATAGATCAAAATAGCTAAGTTATTAAATATGCACTCAGAACTCTCTTCAAGACTGAGAACACTCATAAAATAATAGCAATGAGTCTTGATTTTTATTTGATAGTACTTTACACAAAAATAGACTCATTAGTCATTTCAATGCATTCCAATGCACTAGCACCTTAATTAGGTGATCTACCTAGTGACCAAGGTAAGTTACTCTACATAATAGAGTCAATGCACTAGAATCTTTTCTTAGTAAAATGCCCAGCTTCACTAGAATGTGAAAATTAAATATTTACAAGTAATAATGAACTCTCATTTTATACCTTGTACCTATGAGCTAAACTCAACAGTTCATAAACCATGTACAAAATGCTTGTGGACCTTCTACTAAAAAATGTTCACATGTTCTATATATATATTAGAAAGTCAACTTATTAATTCTTCATAAAACAAATCATCAATATTACATAGAATCTCGTGCTTGTAGGTCACAATTCTAACATATAATGCATAACATATCAACAATTTGAAGACAACACATGACTCGACAACGCGATCCAACCAGTTCACAGCCAAACACCACGAGTGAATAGAGCAACAAACCTCATAACCCCCAAAATTGAACCGAAGTCTTACCTCGATCGAACTATCCAAGCACCAGAAGTACTTGAAAAATCAAAGGAAACACTAAATACAAAGGGGGTGGAAGCAACCGAAGGGGACACTGGACCAGAAACAGTTCAAGCAAAAAAAAATTTCCCGTCCCTTCCCGCCAAGAGTAAAAATCTCATCTCGTCCCTCTCGGTTCGAGACGGTTTCTCAGGACAGGACGGGTACTTTGGGACGGTTGCACACCCCTAGATCGAATGCTCTTGCACAAATCTAAGAACTTTTAGGAGGGCCACACATTCCACTAAGAAGGGAGCTAGTTTAGCTTCCTAGAAAATTGAGCACGCAGCAGTAACCTTCCCCAAACAATCCTTGATGACCATTCCAAACCCAAAGCCCACCTGAGAGCACGAGGCATCCGCATTCATCTTCAAACAGCCAACAATTGGAGCACACCAACGCTGAATACATGCAGGGGGATTATGAGAGATTTGGAGAGGGAGGGTGAAACTTTTGTTGGGTGTTGTTGGGCCTTCTCAACCCCAAAAGCTAGCTTAAGAGGTGAAACATTCCCTAATACTTATAAACTAACAACCATTCTATTCACATAATCGATGTGGGATAATCCTAACAATCTCCCCCGTCACATATCGGGTCCTAAGTCGGACAACCATTGACTCACTCTATCCGGATTCACCAACCATCAAGTCTTGAGTTGGATAACCGTCGACTCGCTTCACTCGGATCTCCATACATCAGGTCGTGAGTCGGGGAGCCAATGACTCTCACTTCACCCGAATTCACCATATATTAGGTACTCAGTCGGAAGACCAACGAGTTACTTCACCTAGATTGGGCTTGATATTTTTTAGATAATCTTGAACCTAGCTTTGATACCAATGTTGGGTGTTGTTGGACCTTATCAAGAAATTCTCAACCCCAAAAGTTATATTGAGAGATGAGGCTTTCCCTCACACCTATAAATTAGACTACCACTCTCTTCAACAACTGATCTGGGACAACCCCAACAACTTTAACCTTTTCTGAAGGAAGATATCAGCTCTACGAACCAACTCTACACTCGAGCACACAACACTACTATGAACCCACTAGTTTTTGAGATGACCAAATTACCCAATAGAAACACACCATCCTTCCTAACATCCTTTTTGACCTAGTAAAAAAATTGTTTTCAATGACATCCATAAGGTTCCTGGAGTCTATAAATTATTGAAGAGAAATCCCATTCTCCCTCGAGTTTCCACATTCGTTTAATACGAGGGCATGTAAATAGAGCGTGTACCACCAGTTCAAATTGATCACAAAATTTGCAACGATCAGAGACCGACACCCCTCTCCTTGAAAGATTTAACCCAGTCTCTAAGATACTCTTCGAGGCTCTCCAAAGAAAAATTTTCACCTTCAAAGAAAGATGAATGTTCCACATTTTCTTCCACCAAACTCCCATGCATGAAGGCGAAATTCCTCCAATCACATCTGTATTCATTGCCACCTAATACCCGCTTCTTGCTGTATATACCTTATCCCTACAATAGTGCCAGATCTTTACATCTGGATTGGATCCAACAGTGAAATAGAAGAAAGAATTGAGACAACTTCAACAAATCCCAACCACTATGGCCAATAAAATCAGAAACCTTCACATTAATGGAAGTAGGGGAAACCTGATAGGGCCGAAAAGTAGAAGGCCTAGGAACCCAAGTAGAGTTGAAGGCCGAAATCTTAGTACCACTCTCAACACTCCATCTCATTCCTTTCTCTAATATAGATCTACCCTAAATAAGACCCTCCATAAAACTGAGGCCTTTGGAGAGGAGACGACTTCTTCAAAGGAGCATTTCAGTTCGATCTAATTTTTACGCTAAAAACCAGACCGAACTGACCACGCACACTCCTACCTATGCGAGACCTTGTTCTAGCAAAAAACTACTGCTAGACTAAGGTCTAGCACTTCACCATTAGAATATACACTTGCTAAACCAAGGTCTAGCAAAAAAATTCGAGACTCTTGTCTAGCATTCACTAATTTTAATTGAAAAAAGTTAACTTAAAACAACAACTTAGTATTTTCCCTATAAAAATGCTGAATTTCATTAAAACATATAAATGTCCTAAAATTGATATTTTCTTTTACAAAGGGTCATTTATAAAAATTTATCATTAAAATGAGAAGAGGCGTGAAGTGAAAGTGGAATGCTAGGAATTTTTTTTAAGGGCAAGGCAAGGGCTAGGCTTTAGGTATAATATAATATAAAAATATTAAAAAGTTGGTCTTAACCGGTCAGTTCAATTCGAACTAATTATATAGTACACCAAAAAATGAACCGAACCAATAATTTAGGGACTAATTTTTACTAAACTAAACTAAGCCACTAGAACAAAAGTAATGACTGGATCGCCTCGATTTGGTTCGGTTTTATCCAATTGTCTCAGTTTAGTAATTTCTTACACATCCCTACATAAAACTCAAGAAATTAACGAATGACACATTCAATCCAATGAATTAACATATCTCTGAAGTGATCATTGTCATACTCTACTTCAAGTATACTAGGCTCATCAATCACATTTTCTTTGCCTTTTTCTTTCTCATTATTTTGAGTCTTACTACCAAACCTTTGTTTCAAAATCATCTTCATTTATGTTAATCTGACTTGCATTGACAAACAAGTGTACATTACCATCTACTCCACTCTTGACTCACTAAAATCCTCCAACACCTCACTAGAACTACCTCATTATCCCATTTCCATAAGAGAATGTTGTAAATAGTGAGCCACGTCGTCAGTAGTGATGTGTTAAAATGAACCCATGGTGTTTAAAGATAGGCCCATGTGGTGCCTACGTGGCATAATGATGCATGGTGATAACAAAACATGTTTGTAAGGGACGCCCCTGCACTTATAAATGTGGTGATTCCATTATATAAAATTGTATGTTAAAGTGTCTTACTCTATCTTTGAACTTAGTGACGAAGGTTTGAAGGTCTTTCCTTGCTTGAGAAAAATTTGGGGGCTGTGGTCTAGTAGGATTAGGGTAAGGTTAATCTGTAATAAGAGAGGAAAATCTCCATGAAAGGTATGGCCTCCTTAGGCATCTTGGATGTGTCTCTTTCTGATAAAGAACTGTCAAAAATCACGCTGCGACTCTGTCAGGGAACACCCCAGACATGCTACATTCGGGAAGTCTGCAGGTGAGCGAGGTAGTACACCCGGTGTCGGGGAGGCGCGATGGAGGCTTGAGTGCCATGGACCCGCCACTGGGGATGCCCGACACCCCCTAGCGGCAAGTGGCTGACACCCCATGCCATTGGGGAGGTATGATGGTGAGATGAATACCATGCACCCGGCGCCTAGGAGGCCTGACGGTGGGTGGTGTCCTTCGGGGTCTTTTGTGAAGTATAAGTCAAACCTTTGCAAGGTTGTTATCCGACTACTGGATGTCTCAAAGGCACGAATAGTTGTGAGCATGAAAAGTGATCACGTGTTATCAATGTTATGTCGTTTTAAGTGTGTGGCCATGTTTTAGGCATCGTCACATGATTTCCATGTCATTGTAAAAGAAGGATTTGTGGTCCTCACTTGACTCCATCTATATAAAGGGGTCCTTGGTATCATTATGAGGATTATTAATTCCACACTTCCCGAGGCAAAACAGTAGAGAATATTCCTCCCTTGGAGTTCTTTTTTAATCGGGTTTTAAAAATTGAAAAAAATTAAGGAAGCATGAACGATTCGTGAGCGGAATATAATTTTTTTTAAAAACAAATATTTAATCATATTAAATATAAAATCATACAAAAATCATACATATTTAGATAAATGTATCGGGAAAAGATAGAAACAATTTCTACCTTTTCTTGTAATGGAGAGTTTCTGAATTGGCAGGATCTAATTTATTGTCTCGCGTTCCTCGTTCTTGAGATTCGTAGAACTTCAATCGATCTTCACACCAAAAACCACTCATAGAATTCAGTAGTATGTCTCATAAGAATATTGTCAGGAATAGAGTGTGGGCTCTCTAAACAACTGAGGAAGAAAAAATAATTTTCTTCTTCCTCACTATGATTTCGGTGGCAACGAGGGAGGGGAGAGAGAAAACATTTTTCTTGCTCTGAATAATCATACACTGTAATTAGGTTAAGATTAGTTAGAGATGCAACCCTATTACAATCCCTTATATAATAATTATAGAATTTACACATATACCAATATATTATAAATTTCCTAAATTCACCATCTCTTTGCACTGTTCTCTATGATTTTTACATCTCTCTTAGAGGCAATACTATGTCCAAATTCATCAATCTAAATTGATCTCTATCAATTAATTAATTAATTAATTTTATTTACTAATTATTCAATAATTAAAAAATAATAAATTAATTAATTTGAACATTAATTCTGCTCTTCACCTATGGGTTCGAAAAGTGTATTTTAGTTCAAAACACGTTTTTGGTCCAATAGATGTTGTTTCTCATTTCTGTCCTTATGAGCTACTTCAGAGACAGAATGGATTCACATGAATGAAGCTATGAGATTCAAATACCCGACTAATTTATCTCCATAAATTCCTGACCTATTTAATTCCAACATCGTACGACTCCACTATAGGTTCCATGTCGAATCCACTCTCAGTTCATGCGCGCTACATTTTCTATTGGTGCGAATAAATATTTGTATTTCACTGTCCATAAAATATTTTATGATGTCACCCTTCGTGAATATCAGTAACAAGATCTGGATGTAAAATTATAATTTTACCCCTCTAGTTATTATTTCCTTAACTCATTTATTGACTGTGAATAAAAAAAACATATCAGTGAAGTGTCTCGTACAGTTCACAATGTCTTACTCAATGACTCATGTCATCGAGTACCAGGCCCATTTTATTTAGTCACACACCCATCAATAAAGCATTAGGAAATATTGTTGCTATTGCAATCTTACCACGAATTCATTTTTCGTGAATCACGCAACTCCAACATAGTTGAATCACGTTCCCAACTGTCGAGATATTGTCTGGCAATTGGAACTCGCTCGTTTGTGTATCAAAGATGGAAAGTAACTAGGTCAAGTTTCATATTCATCTCATGATTAAGGTAATTATGAAAGTACCATTAAGGTGTAACAATTAAATTCAGAACTAGATAAATGACTTTGCTCTAAACTAATTTGTTATTAGTATATTCAACATGTTCCATAACATATCTAGGTCAACCATTAGAGTCTCCACTTCCATGCCCCAAGACCGCATCTTTTGGTTCAACCTAACAGTCGTAATCAAACTTGATTGCCCAGTCGATCCTAAGACTGTGAATAACATTCTGAACCATTTCAGAAGTGTTTGCCTGGAAGACTCATCTGTCTTTACTCTTCTTACGTTGATAATAGTTCTAAGAATTAAGTAAATTATAAATACAATTTAATTAAAGGAAAAATTCCATTTATTCATAAAATCCATAATATATAAATGTTAGAGAAATAACTAAATACTCATAAATAGTTATTATGCCCTACTTTTTGGACACAATTCCAACAGTTCTCACCAACCTTAGAGTAGTAAAGGCATATGTCACCTTCTGGTGGTCTAACTATGGTGCTTGTCCTTCACCCTTCTGATCACACATCTCCCACATTATAAGGCTTACTTGTCATAAACTAGGCCACTCAAATCACATATCTCTCAAATGGTGCCTCCACTAGGGAGTGACCTATCTAAACACCATTTTCATTAAGTATGGCCGGACGTGGAAGAATGATTAGAGCCTCTTCCCACCTAGAAGGGGACAATGTCAATCGTCGATAGAGAACCATAACTTGGAAGAGACTACTTACAAGGAGAGGCCTAACCTCGTCGTCGTCGTTGCTGCCACCATGATGGTGGCAGAGCAGACTAACGCTATTAGGGATCTGTAGGCTTCTACTGCTGAGACCTGCAACCTTTGGGGTACATTGGCTGCTCTCCTCACAAATGCCAAAAACCCTCAACCACCATCACAGGTCATCAATATTATTCCACCCCACATGGTGAATCTGGAAGACGCTGACAGACATGTCCATCCTACACATCCTAGGGGTTCGTCCAGATTCGGGATGGTAAACAGTGACCAGAATGTGGGTCACTCATGAAACCCCACAAACGTTAGCGTCCCGCCAGTAGCCTTCCCACATACTACGCCAGTGCATGATGGCCCGATCGATGGCAATGAATCCTTGCTCTTTCATCACCAAGGTGACATTGCAAGAAAAGTTAGAGATGGAGAGGATCAAGTCCACCTTGAGCGAGACCATAGTGGATTTCCATCCTACTTACCCGTCTGAACTGGCCATGAGACCATATCCTTCTGGCTATGTTCCTTCAAAGTTTTGAAAGTAAGCGAGAAGGAAGGATGTGCAAGAGAGCACATCATACGCTTCATTGATGATATGGGCCCACACGGTTGTGATCAGTCCGTGAGGTAAAGAGAGTTCTCAAAGTCGCTAACAGAGCGAGCGTACACGTGATATACCAACCTGGCACCGAGATCAATCTTGAGTTGGCCACACATGGTTTTCGCCTTCTTGACCAAGTTTTTTTATTCTAAAAAAATTAGTATTCTAGAATTGGGGCGCGAGCCTCAAACAAAGGATAAGAACTTGATGACTTATGTTAGAAGGTTCAAGGATAAGGCCCTCGATTGCCGTGAGGAGTTGAAGGATAGGAATTGGTAAAGATGTGCATTTGCGAGATGCTAAATGAGTATAGGGCACATACAGAGAACCTTAACATCACCATGTTCTCCTACCTCAACATAGCTTCTCAACGCACCAACGCTTCGGTACCTAAGCTGAAAGTTGTGGAGCAGAGTGAGCGCGGAGGGCGTGCATGGAAACCCATGAGGTACACACCCTGAGTAGCTATGGCGCAACCCTTGGGGGGTGCTAAAGGGGGCACGAGTGAAAGGGATGTTCCACCACTTTTCCCCTGACACAGGGACAAAGTAGAGGTGCTTTTGGATGCCTGGGTGAAAGATAAAGTCATGTAGAGACCTTGGGTAGATAGTTTACCCCTAGAGAGAAGAGAGAGTTCGCCCAATACTGTAGCTTCCACCGGGATACCTCCCATGCGACGAGGATTGTAGAACTTTGAAGCGGATCTTCCATGATCATCTTAAGAAAGGGAAGATCATCACATAAGTCGTGGGGGACCAGCCATTCCCGCCGCACGCTAATGCAAACATGATAAGACACATAAGAGTTTGCAAAAACTTTTTCGACACACTAGAACTAGACAGAGCAAAGCCAGGCGCAGTGATACTTCTCCAAACCACCCTTGGGAGAATAAGGAGAAATGCAGAGTGTGTCATCACCTTCATCAATGCTGACGGCATGGTGAAGAGGGTGGGGCACAACCACCCTTTGTACTTGGAAGCCCTAGTAAATGGAATGTAGGTCAGGAGGGCCCTCGTTGACAATGGGTCCAAAATCAATGTCACGTCAATCGCTACCTTTCAGGCGGCGGGCGGGTATACCCAAGAAGAGGCTGATTAAGTAGCAGATCATCATCATGAGCTTCTCATCATCGCCTAACAAAATGTTGAGGTACGTCAACATAGAGGTGCAAGTATGGGCAATCCGCACCACTAACTATCTTCATGTCATTGAGTGCGAGACCATATGCCATATCTTTCTAGGATGCCTTGGATACATGACCATGAGTGCGTCCCCTCCACGTTGCACTGGTGCATCAAGTCTAGGTGGAAGGAAAAAGAAATCAACATAGCGGCCACGAAAGCACCGTTCGATGAGACTGAGGCCCATTTGGTTGAGGCCACGCTATTTGATGAGATTGCCCCCACCGGGACGGAAGCCCTCAGGAAGATCACAGCCATCACCCTGCTGAAGTGGGAAGACTTACCAGGCAAGGTTAAGGTGATAGATGGCAGTGAAGTAGTCAGGATGGTGACGTTACTAAATGGAAAAGGGGCGTACCATTGTGATGGTGTGCGGGGTCAGGAGGACACCCTGATCCCATTGACGGTGTGATAAAGGACATAATGTCGGAGGAGGCATTCGTGAAGAAGCAATGGCTAATGAGTGGCACATACTTGATGAACTGCGAAGTGCCAGAAGAACCTTCGAAACCTGTACCACCGCCATATTTAGAGGAGTTAGAGAAAATCTTCCTTGACGGGGAGGTAGGGCAGAGAACCATCTTCCTTGTGAAAAGTTTGTGTGAAGGTCAAAGAGAAAGCTTGTTGACAATACTACAAGAGTTCCAAGATGTGTTCGCATAATCATACACGGAGATGTCAGGGCTTGATCCCGCCTTAGTAACTCACAAGATGAGGGTCTCCACAGCGTGTAACCCCATCAAGCAACTGCCGTGACATTTCTGCCCTGAAGTAGAATTACAAATAAAGTCTGAGATCACCAAGCTCATGGAGGAAAAGTTCATTAAACCAATAGAGCACTCCACTTGGCTGGCCAATATTGTCCCAGTATAGAAGAAGAATGACCAGATATGATGTAGTGTTGACTTTAGGGGCCTGAACAAATCACGCCTGAAAGATGATTTCCCGTTGCCCAACGTAGACGCCTTGGTAGATACCAGGCTAGCAGACGCTGAGAAAATGGTAATATTTCACGACATCATGATACATGACTTTGTTGATGATTATGTGGAATACTTGGTCGTACTTTCCAAAGTAGCATACATGCATCTGAGACACGTCAGAAGCATTTTTGAGAGATGCAGGACTTACAAGCTCAAGATGAATCCTTTTAAGTACGCCTTTGGAGTACCCCTCAACAAGTTATTGGGTAGTTCTCTTATATGCATCATTTCATCCCACTTTAGTAGAGTCAGTTAGCGCACTGCAACCACTCTTGAAGCAAGGTTGTAAGTTCAAGTAGGCATGTGAACAGCAGAGACATTTTGAGAAAATCAAGGATGTCTTCCCCACCTAGAAGCTTCGACACTACCTACTCGGTAATAAATTCCATACAATGACCAAGTCCAATATAATTTGTTTCCTCTTGTCCAGGCCCACCCTGAATGGGAGGCTCACTAGGTGGATGATGTTGTTAAGCGAGTTTGACATCACATCTATGACGCTGAAGGCGTAGAAGAGCAAAGCACTTACAGACCTACTGGCGTAATTCTCAAATGGAGAACTTGAGCCTTTGGATGAAACCATCCCGTGGGAGTTCCGTGAGGTGAACCTTTGCGAGAAGGCAATGTGGGGGTTGACCTTCGATGGATCTTCAACGCATATTAGAGGAGGACCATGGCTTGTGCTAGAAGACCCTATGGGTAACATGTTCCCGATGGCTTACAAGCTAACATTCCCTTACACGAATAATGAAGCTGATAATGAAGCCTTGGTGCTCGGGCTCAAAGTAAAGGGGGATTCCAACCTGATAATCAACCAAATCAATGGGGAGTTCGCTGTCAAGAAACCCACCCTCACTTAGTACAAACATGAAGTCTAAAGGCATATTGACACGTTTGAGAAGTTAGTCTTTGAACATAAGCCCAGGTCCTAGAACTGCCATGTAGACGTCTTGGCCACACTCGTCGCCAAACTCCCAGACTCAAAACCTATCCTTTCCATTGAAGTGCTCGTTTAGACTAGCCCTCCTATTTATGAGAACCTCAAAAAGACGCTGCACCAAGACTAGAGAGACGACGTCTGAAGGCAGCTTAGTGAGGAGAACATGAAAGAAGAAACCCTCACACTCCAAAAATGTACGTCCAAAGTGCTAACTCTTACCAGACCCGAAAGAGGTGGATGTCATAGAAGTTACCACAGATTGGAGATAACCCTACATCACCTACCTGGCAGATGGAGTTTTTCTGACTGACCCCATGGACACCATCAATATCAAAATAAGAAGTTCACGCTTCTTTCTTTTGAGGGGAGAATTACTACAAAGGGAGATAGATGATCGCTCGCTCAAGTTCCTTTGGCTTGAGGAACAACACGCGATCATGGAAGAGGTGCACAGAGGTTCCTAGGAAAAGAACCAAGGTGGGAGGCATTTTTATGGGGAATTACTGCGAATGAGGTGTTACTGGCCGACCAAGGAGGTAAATTCAATGTAGTTCGCAAGAAAGTGTTATACGTGTCAGGTGCTAGGAAATGTCATACACGAGCCCTTAATGCCTTTGCACCTGGTGGAGGTCCCATGGCTGTTTCATACTTGGGCCATGGACTTCATAGGTCCGATCTCACCTACCCTCCAAGCGGAACATACGGATCTTGGCCGCTACAGACTGCTTCACCAAGTGGGTGGAGGTAGTGCATTGAAAAAGGGGACTGGAAAACAAGTCTACAACTTCATCAAGGAAAACATAATTTTTAGATTTGGACTACCAAGGAGGATAATATCGGATAATGGCACTACGTTCACAAGCAAAGTAATGTCTCGACTGTTCGAGAACTACAACATATGCCATGATAGATCCTCGCCTTACAACCCCAAAAGAAATGGGCAAGTAGAGGCAACCAACAAGACGCTGCGGAGAATCCTAAGTAGGATGGTTCACGATGCCCAAGAGAATTGGCATGAGCTTTTACCCTTAGCAGTTTGGGCATACAGAATGTCGTAGTGAACGTCCGCTCAAGCAACACCTTTCTCACTGTATACAAATGAAAATCTATCGTACCTACAAAAGGGATGCTACACACCTCGGAGACTAGAAACCTTGGAGGAAAGAAGAGACAAGGCAAAGGAGAATATTCAAGCATACCAAAAATGCATGGGCCAAACGTACGAAGCCATTGTGAAGCCCTGGACCTTTGTCGTGGGGGACCTGGTGTTAAAGGTGACCGAGCATATGATGAAGGGAGTACACGCTAGGAAGTTCAAGCCCAAGTGGGAAGGGTCGTACGAGATCGCCTCTATAGTTGATAGCGGGTACTGTCGATTGGCCGACCCCCAAGCGCACCAAGTCATCCTGACAACGGTCAACTTCAAGTACATTAAGAAGTATTATGCTCAACGTTGTAATTTTATTTCACATTTTGTAAGATGATCCTAGCTTATAATTGGGTCATTGTCTTGAAATGCACTTAAGACATTTCAGCGAGTTTTGTTCCTGAAACGCATGCAAGTCGTTTCAATGAAAATAGATAGCCAACAAAGAAATGTTTACATAGAATCAAATATTAATATAAACTCCATCTTTGTTTGCTCTATAAAAATCATGTCTAGTGAGGAAAAGTAATGACAAAATTACTGAACCTCCTAGCGTTTAGGCGGAACTTAGCCGTTGTCACGATCCTACCAAAAATGGAACTTTCCTGTTACAAATAATGGAGCTTTCTTTAGGGGGGAGGATGCGTTGAACTTAAAATACACAGTTGGTGTTCACTTCATTGTGAAAACCAACATAGCTACGAAGGCATAATCTGGCTGTCATGTTATATTTTTTAAAGGATATATACGAATTTATCTTAATTATTGTTTAATTAATGGAATGTGGCAGCCGTAGTACAATTAAATTTAGAGATTAACTTTGTTTGATAATGCTTATGCTAAGTCAAGTGTAAGGGCGACATAAAACGCAAAGTAGGAGTTCACGCGAAGCATAATAAAAGTTCGAAGTATCAATAAGTACATTCTGTTAGATGAAATAATTATATGCTCATGTGTATTAATATGTTGCAGGTCTTTGAATATACAAGAGTACAAAAGAAGTAATACAAAAAAAGAGAAAAAAAACCTATGGCTCGGAGAGCAAATGAAGGGTGAGTTTGCCCGAGGTGTTGGGGTAATGCTCTAGCACGATGCAATGTTTACTGATCTCTCCCCCAATGACATTCACCATTGACTCCGTGCTGGCCCGAATCACGTCCTGCTTCACCATCTCTACCTCCAAAGTTTCAACCTCACTGATCCTAAGTTTTCATCTTTGGAGCCCCCCGCACGTGTGAATGTGAAGACGAATCCATCATAAGTCCAACCCCATGGGGTTAAGGTCGCGCCAAAAACTCAGCAAGTAAGCAAGGGCTTGGGGCAAGGGCATGGGGATCCGCATCCTCATGAGTCGAGTGATCTATGATATAGAGGATCTAGGGCAACCCGTTAAGAGTCGCCTGACAGAGGACATGCACTCCCTTTATTATGCCAAAACCAGTGCTAGGATGTGACTGGTATGTTCTCTACTAGTATAGGAGTAGGAGGCCATCGATCATCACGCCAAAATATTTCCCCTATTACGCCGGACAATGGCACAGTGAAAGAATCAAGATCAAAGGAAGAATGCAGGCCATTGTTGGCGACTGATGTATCTCTGTCTGACTCGACTCTAGTAGTGGGCGCTGGACCAGTGTGATCCTCCGTGGTGCTATGAGCGTCTTGAGAAGACTCCCGATGTACCTTCTTCTCGACCCGCTTCCCCATCGCTGCCTCTGGACGCACAAAAGACTCCCCTTTTCGTGTAGGCTGATTTCTGATAAAAGATCCTAAAATGGTGAAGGACGTGGACACAAGGGTGAGATCAAGCCCCAACTCATTCAGATCATCCTGAGGAATTCGAAGCACGACTGAACCCTCACCGATGGATTCACGTCGTGGGTTAGGAGACGTGAACTCAAGGATATTTGCAAAGATGTCTTGAGAACGCTATCGAAAAGGAGAAACAAGTTAGAAATGATAAAGTACAAGCAACCATGGTAACTAAGGAAAGTGCATTTACTTCCGTGTGAACCACAGGACTCGTAGTGACCCTTGTCGGAGGGCTCATCACGGCATTCACACCCGTGTTCTCATTAGTAGGCACTGGCTTAAAGGAAGGAGAAGGGGGCATGGAAAAAATCCTAAAAGAGGGGAATAAAAAGTATTAGTACAAAAAAGGAAAGGTAAGCGAAAGCATATTTAAAGACTGAAATGGGAAAATACGTCGTACAAAGCTTCCTCCCCACGAAGTGTCTATGAAGCGTATGCGGGACAGGGTTAGAGCTTCGAATCATCTCCTCGTCTAGAGCTTGAGGGCTCACAATCATCTCCTCCTCATGACCCTAAAACACAATATCAAGTCAGCATTTATGAGATGAAATATATATGGTAGAACAAGTATATATTAGTTGATAAAGGGATAATTTTGCTTACAAGAGACTCATTATCAGAGGTAAGGACATTGGCCTTAAATCTACGTCGGGGGTGAAAAGGGTTGTGCTAGTGGGCTCTTCTATGGAGATGCGCCTTGCTCCCCGTCTGAGATGTCTGAGTCTAGAAACATGGGACCGATCGCTTACCATAAAATCTAAGCTCGGAGGCTCGACCCTCTCAAAATTAGAAGCCTCCAGTGAAGGCACGACAATGGTGAAGGCCTTTATTTTCTTCTTGGAATTTCTGGAAATGTACTCATCATACCTTTTCTCTAGTCAGGAGGTGACTTCATCATCCTAAGTGTAAGATACCCATGATATATCTTGTTTCAAGGCGGGTCGATAGAGGAAGCTGTAAGAAATCCCGCCAACTGTCGGCCATGACCCGCTAGCATGCCTTCATTGATGAAGTAACTCCAGGCAAGCGAGAAGACGAGGGTGCGTACAGATCTCCGAGTCTGACTACGACTATGAAAATTCAAAAACCAAAAATCGAAGACCTTCAGAGCCTCGAGACATGTCAACTTCTTGGGAACAACCACCTGATCAAACCTGAACTAGCGAGCCACCCAGATACATTGGTTACGAGTGCTCCCGATACAGTTGAGAGCGTAGGCATGTTCGCTCTCAGTAAGAACTAGGAGGGTAGACGACGTAAGGATGACTAAGATGATCTGATCCTATAGGGAAATCATCGAGGAAACCCTTTAGGCACATATCTCAACCATCCTCCCTATAAGGGGCCATGTAGCATCTCTGACGAAATCACCCGGACAGAGAAAGTTGGGCCTCGGTGAGAAATATCCTAGCACATTGACGTCAACCTTCAGGGAGTGAGGAGGCTGGGGAGCAGGAAGAGCTCACACGTGGAATCATCCCAAATAAACATTTGTAGAAAGGTACAGTCAAGGAAAGAACTGATTCTACACCGCCCCAAATTACGCTCAAAATCGCCATGGATAAGGTCCAACATGAAATGCAAGTTAACAAGGAATATAGGAGCCAAAGTGACCCTCTTGCCCGAAGCCAGTCTGATGGCCATGTTGAAGACACAAGGTCTTACCATGTCTGTAGGCCGCCCTGCACAAAACAAAGATGAAGAAAATTATGACATTAAGATTCATACAAGTTTCAAACAAGGAAGCATTTAGACATAAATAATGCACGAAAACAAGCAAAGTCGGGAGGTGGGGTTACTTGGCCTATCCATCGCTGGTGTTACTCAATGGCGGATCGAGCTCTGCACCCACCGTCAGGGGGTGCCTGAAGGCGGGTTGAGTAGTTCACTTGCCATCGAAGGGTGCTCGAAGGCGTGCCATGACTTGTGAGTGAACGCTTGAAAATGGACAAACATGATGCTCGAAGGCATGTGTACTGTGGGGCCTCAAAGTAGTGTTCGTTACATAAGCATAATTAAAGAAAAATGTTTGTTTCTATAACTATCTAGCTAAGTGTGCACATGTGCAGGCGAGTACATAAATGAATAAAAAGGGGGCGACTTAAATACAGATGTTAGAAGATGCATCTAGACACCCATAGTGAGACGAAGGCAGGGAGTTCCCCAGTCTTCTCATTAAAGCAAGCGTCATTTGAGGCAGACTTTACATCTTTGAAGAAATGATGAATCCATCTAGACAATTTCACCCTTTTACCTCGAGATCCAAAGGTGTTGGGCTTATAAGAGTTGGTCACACCCTTCAAGAACTTCTTTCCTCCTCAACAGGGGCGACGCTCTAAAAAATGTTATGGTCCCTAAAGAACGGAAGTTACATGAGCACATGAACATCCTCTAAAGTAGGTGTAAACTCACCCCATATAGTGATAAAGGTATTGGTCTGCCGACTCCAACGCAATACTAAAGCTTCAAAGGCGGGAAGGTCGGTATGGACAGTGAGACGCGAACTAATTCTCAAGGCCTCATAGGTACCCGCCCCTTCAAAGTCACGACGTACTCTAGGAAGGAGAATATGTATTCAAACCACTAAAAATATTCTGTCACAACCCTCGTATGATAGTTGTATGAAATTATAGATGGTGGGAAATCACCATGAGTTATCCTCGACAGTGGGACAGAGCCCACCTTCGGATGATAAGAGGCATCGGTATCTTCATCCTCCATCAAAAGCACTTAACCAATGGAAGTAATAGCCTCCACACTATTCTCCATTCCACGAAGGATGCGTTGGAAGACACAGTAAAAAATTACCCAAGGCTTAGGAGGGCATTCGGGTTCAGGGACATCTTTGTTAATTTTAAGTACGATTCTTTTAGGATTTTGGGGAAGCATGATTTTCTAACTAAAATAGAGAGAAAAACAAGTGTCAGAATCACTAAGATGAAAGGTGGAGATTGAGTACTTGAGAGAAGCCGAGAGGGAGATATGGAGGTCTCTCCTACCCACGGTGGATTTAAATAGGTGGGGGAACGCTCTTCCCCCTCACAGCGCGCTTTCCAAGGTCTCGAGAAGGTGGTGGCTGTTCCTCCCACTACGTTGGGAGGCTAGCGCCTCCCATTACATTGGGAAGGCGCGGGCTACGCCTCCCAAGGTGCTAGGAGGCTAGCGCCATCCCAAGGCACTGAGAAGGTCGACGTTCACGCCTCCCCGCGCCTTCCCAATGAATCGAGAGGGCATGGGCTGGCCTCCCCGAGGCGTCAACAAAATGCCTCCCTGAGGCGTTGTGAAGCGTTAGGAGACATGTTCACATACTTCAAGGTTCTTAAAATATAGAGACAGCGATGTGTCGTTCCGTGATGCAATTGGTATTATCAAAGATGACTCTCAGCCTGTGAAATGATGTGGTGTATACAATGCTCAAATGTGACATATATGTTCAAGCTTGATTGCTACGCCTCCAACCTTGAACATGAGGATAAGTTTTAAATACAGGGTTCACAGTTTTCTCCTGTAAAATACATAAAACAACAAGATTTTAAATGAAGCTTCTAAAAAAATCCTGTTAAAATGTAAAAAAAAAGCGGAAATTATGTTTTAACAAAAAAAGCGGGATTGAAAATTAAAACCGGGACTGAAATTTCACCTTCTCTCTCGATACCATCATAAATCAGATTCCTTTTCTCTCGACTTTCCTTCTCTCTCATAGCTTCTCCCTCTCAGTGTCATGTATCAACATACAACAAACTCACAACCTAGGGCTAGGTCAAAGCAGAGAGAGTAGATCCTCGTTAGTTAGCTTCTCTCTCTCTCTCTCTCTCTCTCTATTAGCTTCTCTCTCTGTCTCTCCTCTTCATGGTTACCTGTCATTCCTTCTTAGAGGTTTTCAGTTTGCTTCAATCTCTCTTGTATGACCATAAGTTCTCAGTTTTCTTCATCTCTCTCTTGCGACCATCGTCATCTCGTTCAACTTCCTCCTTCAAAGCGACGATGGGGTAGGCAGAAGAGCATCTCTTTCGATCTATTAAGTCAGCATCTTCATCTTGATGATGAGCTCGTGGCTAGATCTATGTAGTTTGATTCGTCCAGCGTGTTTTGTTAAGGTGAGTTTGTTTACATTTTTATTTACCTCTTGAGTTTTAGATGTGAGTTGAGACAGATTTGAGTTCTGAGCAAATGATCCTTGCTGATTTAGGTCAGGTTCCATGAATTTTAGTTTCATTTGGATTGGTCTCGAGACTCATGATAGAATATAGGTTCTCAATGATCTAGGGATTTGATTTCGAGTGACTAATTCGTGACTCGCTCGGTGCCTCCACGAATAGGGAAGAGCGAGCAATGGAGACCGAACTAGAAGAACTGCTAGGCTTTCTATCCTCACCTTCTCCTTAAGTAAGTTTCTTGCTCCTTATCACTTCCAGCAAATGAAACATCGCACAAATTGTTTACTTTTGTGTTGTTTACTATATTACTTCAGTTTCTTGCTTCTTATCACTTCGTGCAGAGATTTTGGGTAATCCTCTCGGTTGAAGAATGGATATGGTGGAGAACAATCAGGACCAACAAAGCCAACTAGTAATAGTTTTAAACTTAATTTACATATGTACGTTGCTTTCTCTATCATTTTTATGCTGATTTGAACTGTGAAATTTAGCTAGGTCCTCACTTCCACAACCAGACATTGTAACCATTTAGTGACCTGTGTATCCTCTTCTGCCACTTTTACATGGAACGGACCAAAGATGCATGCAAATCATGATCTTATCACTGGCTTCCTTAAGGACACCCTTAAAAAATTCAAGGTAAATCTGACTAATTGAATTATGAGCTTCTAACTTCGAACAGGTTACCTGGCTATGAAGTTGTATGTGATATTGTGATGCTATGCTTTATGTTCCGTTTAGCATTTGAATCAGCACATAAATTGAATCATTTGTAATTGCATGCAGAATTTGAGTAGTCAAGATACACAATGGTTGGTGCATGTAAGTAGTACAAATAGTCTTCTAGAATAGAAAAGAAGTAAATATGTGACTGGTCAAAATTTTCTAATCTACACTCTTGTAGTCTTGTTGTTTCTGTTTGCGTTCCCCCTTTCGTTTTCTTGTCCTTTTGGTAATTATCAAATCCATTTTGTTTCTTTAAGTATTGTACTACCGTAATTCATCTTATTAATCTCTAGGTTATTAATTGGACTATTGGCACATTGTTCAACTTTTTTCCGGTATATTTGTTGTTATTTTCCCTTAATAAGAAGTAACTTATATACTTCCTTAAATTTTCTATGTATGTCAATTCATTTATGTGCATATCCTGGAATATACAAGCATGTTAATTAGGCACCTCATGAGTACATGTTTGTTGTGATTGAATGTACTCTTTTTTCTGTTTACTTGGGAAAAAAGAAGATTCCATTTACTATGAACATACGTTTTCTGTTGCAACTCTGACTTGTGGGCATGTTCTTCTTATAATAATCTTTTGGCAGAGCTCTGATTAGAAGTATGGGTGAAATATTGTTTCTTTGTGGGAGTAATTAAAGAGCTGTTGTTGCTACTTTGAGTGATATTGACAGTTGTGTTGAAGGAACTGAAGGAGGTTCAAAGAATGAAGTGTGTTAAATAGATATAATGAGTATCATTTGCTTGAAAGGATTTCTATCTCAAGGAGAATTTTTGTACTCTTTTTTTTCTCAGTTTTGTGAAAGCGTATGTAATTTATTTTGCTGATTGCATTTCTGGTCTTTTCAGCAGTTTTTTCTCATTTTTTTCGAAGTGTGTAATTTATTTTGCTGATTGCATTTATGGTCTTTTTAGCAGATCATTGCAAAAGCACTGGAAGGTCTTTCGCTTGAATCATCTTCTGATTTGCAGAAAGTTCTAAGAGTTAACACATACACATTGGAAGCAAGTGCATTAAAGAGACTTGGAGATATGATTCCTGTTTTCTTATATCTGCTTTAGTTTCTCGAGGACTGGTACTTTGTTTGAAAGCTCTCTTTCCTTATTATCTAATTTTCTGTATTTTCTTAAAGTTCTAAGTTTGCAGGGAAAGATTAGTGCAGATAAGCTACACAATTTGAAATGTGAAAGATGCAAAATCATTGTTCTTTCATGTCCATTATGCAAATCATGAGTTTTTTTCAACGAGTGATTGTTTATTTCAATTTAGCTATGAGTTGAACTAGGAAAAAAAATAGAAGAGGAGACTAGACCTATGTTTTTTTATAAGAAACAGGAAGAGTAGACCTATGTTTAGACTACACCTGCAAAAATAAGAAGACAAAAGGGACATCCTGAAAGAATAAGAAGACAAAGGGACAACCTGAAAGAATAAGAAGACAAAGTAGAGTTTCACATGATATGTGAAACTCTATTACTTGGCAGTCAAGATCCTCTATTTTCATCCTCAGATGCTTGGTTTTCTGTACTGCTTGGTAGTCCAGTGCACTAAGAGAATAAGCTCTAACTAATATATGTTTTCCGTTTTACTTCTCTAGGCGCATAGATACTTGGCCAGGCAAGCTGTTAGACAGTCGCTTGTGCTGCTGAAAAATGGGAAAAATAAAACGGAATCGCTGCTAACCCTTCCAAAAAAAGCCTCCGGGATCTTGGTTGCTGGCGCTCAGGCTGAGAATTTAGGATATCAATGTGGTGGGTGCACAATCACATGGCAGGGATTTAGTGGTAACAACTCAACAAGGGGTATGTCTTTTTCACATTATGCTTTGTATACACAGGTTTTATTATGTTCTGAGAAATGTTTCAAAAATTGAAATGAATGCATTCTAACATGTCAGAAAGTCTTTTTTAACACTTAGATATCTACCTGGGTTCTATTCAGGAAAAGATGGCTCGAAATTATTCCTTCGTCGGTTGGATGGCTTATCCTCTGATCATTTTGTGTTCTTTTTTTTCAATACAATTTTCTTGTTTCTTGTAAGAAAAAAGTTAAAAACCCTTCCAGTGACCGACTGGTTTTGCACATATCATGTCCATGCACATCTATAATGAAAACTGAAAACAGTACATGAATTGAGAGTTTTGAGTTTTGATCTTTAGCAGCTACCAACACACACTCTCTCTCTGCCTGGTATACGAAATTGATAAAATGGTGATGTGAGCAATGTGAAATTATCTTAAAGTTACTATTTTTTTTAAATGCAGGACCTAAAATCCGTTGAAGGTTTTCAACATGGCATCAAATTTTGAAGAGTTAAGCTAGCAGTGAAACTTTGAAGTTATTTTGCAGCGTCTGTGAAACTTTTTTATGTTTTTTGTTTTTTGAATAGCATGTTGTATTAGTAGACTAATTACTAATACTTTTAGATGACAATTATGGATTATACTTATGGATAATATTTTGTGAAAATTAAATGATGTTTGAATACCTTTTAGTCTAGTAATATATTAATTTTGAATGTTTAAATAGGTACGTAAACATGTGCATATAAATTGATTGTAAAAAAAGCATTTTCAGGAAAATCTCTTTATAAGAGGCATAATTTATAACCAAAAACTATATCAATGAGATTAAAAAATCTTATGGTATCTGATTTAATAGGATACAAAAATACATGTGAATATTAATACGAGAATTAAAAACACATATTGAATAAAAGTAACAGAAGTCGTAAAACCTCATTAAACAACGTTCTACAAGAGTACAAAAATTCTGTAAAAAGCAAGATACGACTAGGGTCTTCACAGGAAGCGTTGCGCCTCGTGAAAAATGCAGACTTTTAATATGAGGGGTTGTCACATGTGCCGCATGATCCCTATGGATTTTTTTCATGAGGATATCCGTCTCTTGTAAAATGTCATATTTTTTGTAGTGTCACGTCGTCAGTAGTGACGTGTTAAATGAATACATGGTGTGTAAAGACGGGTCCACATGGCTCATACATCGCATAATGATGCATGATGATAACAAAACATGTTTGTAAGGGACGCCCCTAGACATATAAAGGTGGTGATCCCATTATATAAAATTGTACTTTAAAGTGCCCTACTCTGTCTTCGCTCTTAGTGACAAAGGTTTGAAGTTCTTTTCTTGTCTGGGAACAATTTGGGGGCAGTGGTCTAGTAGAATTAGAACAAGGTTACGTTGTAGCAAGAGAAAAAAATTTCCTTGAAAGGTATGGACTCATTAGGCACCTTGGATGTACCCTTTTTTTTATAAAAAAAAAGGTCCAAAAGAGTCGTGCACCTCTGTCGGGGAACACCCCAGTCATGCTTCCTTTAGGAACTTCGAAGGTGAGTGAGGTATTACACCCATCACAGGAGAAGTCGGGCGGTGGGTGGGTTTCATAGACCCACTATTGGGGAGGCCCGACGACGGGTTGAGTGCCATCGACCCACCGTCGGGGAGGCCCGACAGTGGGTGGCCTACATGGCCCCGCCGCCCTAGCAGCGGGTGGCCTACATGGCCCACCGCGGGGGAGGTTCGACTGGGTGGCCTACATGGCCTGTCGCCGAATCGAAATGATCTTTGGATTGATCAGCTGCGACATGACTTGAATATGCAACAACATCATGCCTTAAATTCTAGAAATTCGTTGATGGTTAGAATAAAATATGAAAAAAAAATACCACATGAATACTCTACGCCCCGCAGTAATGATTCCTCTGGCATTTCCTAGCAGGCAAAGATTGATCTCTGTGTCTATTTAGCAATTTATAAAGCACAGGTTGAAACTTTTTTATTAAAAATTTATGAATTCTTAAAGGTTCAAATATTTCTTGTTTTTTTATTTTCATTTTTTTTGGGGGGTGGGCGAATATATATATATATATATATTTGGTGTCCTTCGGGATCCTTTATGCATTATAAGCCAAACGTCTGTGAGGTTGTTATCCTACTACTCGATGTCGCAAAGGCACGACTAGTTGTGAGCATGAAAAGTGAGAACGTGTTATGAATGTTATGTCTTTTTAAGTGTGTGGCTACGTTTTAGGTGTGGTCACATTTTAAGCATGATCATGTTTGAGGCGTGGTCACGTAATTTCCATGTCATTACAAATGATGGATCTGTGGTCCCTACTTGAACCCATATATATAAAAGGTCTTTGGTATCATTATGGGGATCATTAATTCCACACTTCCCGAGGCCAAACAATAGAGAATATCGCTTCCTTGGAGTTCACACCAATCTTAAGAGTAGTAAAGACATTTTTCACCTTTCGACGATTGTCCTAGGGTTTTTGTCATTCACCTTTCTAGTCACATATCTCTTATGTTCCCATACTTACTTGTTATAGAATAAGTCACTCAAATCACACATTATCTAAAAACCCCTAAACAAATGTCCATTATGTTCACTAGGTCTTCTAGGTCCACTATGTGGTATGCGGGTGAAGGTGGAGTACTAGGTACAGGTGAATGGTGAATTAGAAGAATAAATTTATATGGAACAACCAGAAGGGTTTGTAGCGTCTGGATACGAAAAGAAGGTGTGTAAAGTTGTTAAGTCTTTATATGGACTTAAACAAGCTCTCAAGCAGTGGCATGATAAGTTTGATAAGTTTATGATTTCCAAAGGATTCAAAATCAATGAGTGTGATAAGTGTGTATATGTAAAGAGTTTGGATGAGGCATATGTTCTAGTATGTTTATATGTGGATGACACGCTAATAATGAGATCCAACTCTTCGATAATCAAGTCGACAAAGAAAATGTTCACAAAAAAATTTAATATGAAATATTTGAGCATAGCTGATGTTATACTTAGCGACAAGATCTCGAGAATTCAAAACGAGCTCATATTATCACAATCTCATTACATAGAAAATATGCTAAAGAGATTTGGTCAATATGAATGTAAATTTGCTCCAACACCATATGATGTCAAATCTACATTGAAGAAGAATGTTGGAGAGAGTGTCTAGCAATTGAAGTACTCACAAATAATTGGTTATCTCATGTATATAACCAATTGCACGAGACTAGACATTGCTTATTTTGTCAGTTGGTTAAGTCGGTATACATATAACCCAGGAATTGA
This sequence comes from Datisca glomerata, assembly GCA_003255025.1. NCBI lineage: Eukaryota > Viridiplantae > Streptophyta > Magnoliopsida > Cucurbitales > Datiscaceae > Datisca > Datisca glomerata. Next base: position 107,135 of record QANY01007439.1, read on the forward strand.
TCACTCGAATGCTTTACTCAGAGTCCCATGGTACTTGAGGTACACTTTAGACTATGGGTTACATTACACCATGTACTTTGTTGTAATAGAAGGTTGAAAAGATGCAAATTGGATCTTAGATTCTGAGGAATCAAAGTTCACAAGCGGATATGTTTTTACACTTAGTGGAGGTGCAATGTCTTGGAAATCCTCTAATTAGACATGTATAGCTCCATCAACTATGGAATCAGAGTTCATTGGTTTGGATAAAGCAGGAGAAGAAGCTGAATGGATAAGAAATTTTTTAGAGGATGTTCCGATATGGCCGAAGCCAGTGACCACCATATGTATACACTGTCATTGCTAGCTGCAATAGCTAAGGCACACAACAAGGAATATAATAGTAAGTCACGTCATATACGTCGATGACACAATACCGTTAAACATTTGCTCTCTATAGGAGTTATATCTGTTGACTTTGTGAGAACTAAAGAAAATATGGCGGATTCGCTCACCAAAGGATTGTCTAGAGAGCAAGTAAAGAAAACTTCGAGGGGGATGAGGCTAAGGCCTTTATCAATGAGTTAGCTCAATGGAAACCTAATGTAGCAATTGGAGATCCCATGGACTAGGTTTAATAGGAAAACTAGTTGTGATTAACTCACCAAGAGCACTTAAGGAGAAATTACCACCTACCCATTCCTAAAAGGTAGTAGGTGGTGCCTGTAGAGAATAGAAAGATTAAGCATAGATTTTAATGACACTCATAGCTTGTAACACGTAGGAGTATGACATGATACTCTTGATAAGTGATCACCTACGCGAGTGAGAAGTGAGGTCGCTTCTATGAGATTTAATAAGGCAAAATCTCTTTAGCACTCATTAAAAAAGGAATTGTTCATGGCCAAAAGGAACACAACCGTTAGAACAAAATGTGTTAAGAAGTGAGCTGTGTAATTTCTAAAGGATTACATCAACGGTTGATGAGTTCAAGACATTAAGTTCACTTTCAACCAAGTAATTCCAATAGTCTTTTACTATGGTTCAAAGCTAAAAGCTGCCACTCCCGATGCTGTATCATTTCTGTTGTGGTCAGATGAAAATTCCCTTTCTCTTGTCCATTCATGTGGGGGAATGTTATATTTGTTATGTTATAAATAGACATATGTTGGTTAATAGCTTGGTGGTAGGGTGGAACCTTGAGGTCATAGGTTTAAACCCAAGCCTTGTCATACATATATTTAAGGGTCTTAGATGGGGACTTGGGCTCTTGGTCCTCTTAGGCTTGATTTTCCTATACCGTTCTATTTGTTTATTTTATTTTTCAGATATCTTCAAGAGGTATCTAACATGGAGGTGGGTGCCTTTCAAGAGGTACCATGTAGGTAGTTTTGCAAACTACTGCTTGTGATTGTTTTGGACATTCACAAGTCCAACGTTTGTGACTATTTAGACAGTCACAATGATTTCTATATAAGTCATGTTCGTGGGAGATAGTATTTATAAGTCATTTTTTAGGTTAGAAATTTTTTATTCATCAGGAGCATATATCTAAAACACAAACACTTTCCGGTTCATCAAGGGAGATAGTATTATTGTTTTGCTTACTACCTCTAAGAGACAATTGTATCCTGAAGACAGAAGTCCAAGACTATGAGCACCATCTGCAGGGACATTACTGTTTTAGCCCATTGCACTATCTGCAAGCCTCAGTATAAGTTTTCTCTGTAATTTTGTTTCTCTGTATCTTGTAGGTTTTTTGTGTATTACATTGTTATTGTTAATAAAGTATATCATTCATTTTCTTACAATCTAAAACAGTAATGCTTTCCATTTCATTTTTGTGAAACTGTTGTGATGGCAAGTCCTAGTGACGTAAGTACTTCCTCTATATCTGTTGTGAGTCCTCCTATAAGCCATCAAGAGAAACCGAAAAAGTTTGATGGAAATAACTTCAAAAGATGGCAACAGAAAATGTTGTTCTATCTTACAACGTTGAACCTTGTCAAATTTCTGAATGAGGAGTCTCCTGTCTTGAAGGAACGAGAGAAAGATAGAGCTATGATTGGCGTTGTTGATGCATGGAAGCATGCATATTGTTCATGCCACAACTATATCCTCAACGGATTGGACAATTCTCTGTATAATGTCTATAGTCAAATCAAGTCTGCAAAGGAATTATGGGAATCCTTGGATTAGAAGTGTAGGACAGAAGACGTTGGAACTAAAAAGTTCACTGTAGCACGTTTTTTGTAATATAAGATGAAAGATTATTTGTCTGTGATGAGTCAACTCCAAGAGTTACAGATCTTTATCCATGATGTTCATGCTAAAGGTATGGCAAAAAGTGAATCATTTCAAGTTGCTGCGATAATTGAAAAACTTCTACCTTCTTAGAAAGAATTCAAAACAACCTTAAGCATTAAAGGAAGGAAATGAAACTAGAGGATTTAGATGTGAGGCTGAGGTTGAGGAGGATAATAAGATGAATGAGAAAGCCACTGACATGTCTTTTGATGCAAAGGCTAATGTGGTGGAGCACATACCCAATTAGAAATATGTTACAAAGAACAAAGGAAAGAAACAATTTGCACCAAAAAGAAATATCTTTATGAAGATTAAGGGAAACTGTTACACTTGCCGAAAACCAGGACATAGAGCTGTAGAGTGTCGCAAAGGAAAGGCGATGGGAGAGAAGCCTAATGCACAAGCGAATGTGATGGAAATAGATGAGAACTTTTCAGCAGTAGTTACTAAAGTGAATCTTGCCAGTAATAATTCAGAGTGATGGCTTGATACTGGAGCAACCAAGCATATATGTGTTGTCCAAAACATGCTTACTGACTACAAGAATGCAGAAGACGGAGACAAGTTGTTTATGGGTAACTCGTCGACCTCTGCAATACATGGCAAGGGCAAAGTAGTGCTTAAGTTTACATCTGGGAAAGTTCTAACTTTGAATGATGTACTTCATGTTCTTGAGATCAGGAAGAATTTAATTTCTAGTTCATTATTTAGAAAGGTTTCAAGATTGTTTTTTAGTCTGAAAAATGTGTTGTGACTAAAGGGGGTGTGTTTGTAGGAAAGGGATACCTAGTTTATTGTTTGTTAAAGATGAATGTTTATATTGACTTGATTAATAATAATAATGCTTCTATTGCTTATATGATTGAGTTATTTAATGTTTGGCATGGTAGATTAGGTCATGTGAATTATGGAGCTTTAAAAAGATTGGTAAAAATAGGATCATTGTGTAGCATTAATTTTGATCATATGTATAAGTCTGAAACATGTGTTGAGGCTAAATTTTCGAAACCACATTTTTATATATCTGAAACACAAACACTTTCTGTTTTGTCAAGGGAGATAGTATTGTTGTGCTGCTTACTGCCTCCAAGAGACTGTTGTATCTTGAAGACAAACATCCAAGACTATGAGCATCATCTGCAGTGACGTTACTTTTTTAGCACATTGCACTATCTGCAAGCCTCGGTCTAAGTTTTCTCTGTAATTTTGTTTCTCTATATTCTGTATGTTTTCTATGTATTACATTGTTATTATTAATAAAGTATATCATTCATTTTCTTACAACTTTAACAAGAAGACTCTTACAAATGAGTATATTTTATAGTTTCTCAAACTACTTGAGTACAAAAAAAATATATCGGGATATGACTTGCATTTTAGACAAGGGTATGATTTATATTTTAGCTTTTCTTATAATGCAACAAAGTTTTGACTTAAGACACTTTTAGTATGTGTGCGATGCACGCACAAATGTATGGCGTGTGCAGGTGCACGTGCCGGTATATATATATATATATATATATATATATATATATGAACCGCTTAAAACTTTCATCTCTCATATTATATACTTGAAGTTACTTTTCTTGGCACATTGTCATATGATGTTTACATTTTCCACACCCTGTTTAAATTGTAAACCCTTATTCAAATATGTAATTGTTTTTTATCCGATGTATCACAGATTGGTAGTCTATTTTCTTCTATTAAGGATTCATCTTCAACGTTAATCATTTATGATCAAACAACCAGGTGGTTCAGTTTGATATATATTTTTAATCGACTGAAGTGGTTATTGATCAGGTGGTAGTAGCAGATCAGAGAAGGGAAAATTTTACTTTCGGAAACAACAAAAAAAAACTAACGTTACAGCTCAAACTGTAAAAATAGCTGAAAATTTTTTCTTTTACAAAAAATGGACGAAAATAGTCGAAGTAGATAATTTATTACAAAAATTACACAGACGTAAATAATTTATTTGCATTATTCTTATGCTTTTTGAAAAAAAAAATCCAGCCATTTTTTAAGTTTGAACTGGAAGGTACACATGTTTGCAGTTCTCCATTTACTCTTGCAATCAAAACTTTTAACTTCAAAGTGCCCCCCAGCACGTTACAAAGAAATTTTTATTGAAGTGTCCAAAACTGCGTATGAATCAAAATTCATTATCTCTTGATAACCACAAAGAACTAAAGATTAATATTGAGAATAAACAACAAACTAATACTAACCACAGAAAGTGCAGACTCAACGAGTAATCCCCCTGTGCTTGCTACGATGACCTGATTTCTTAGGCATCCTCTGCTTGATCTTCACCTTCACATTAATGCCACTATCAATTATAGACTGAAGCACAAGTTGAAGTTTTCCCTCAATTCTTTCTCCTTTCCTTGGCGTGTACATTACATCGTGGATGTCATCAGCTAATGCTCTCTGAGCTAGAACTGTCCCCACAGCAGCACAAGCTGTTGAATCCCTTCTTGAAGTAAGGTCAAACTTCATGTCCTTAGATATCGAATGCGCCACCGCAACAACCTTACTAGTCACCCGATGAACTACACAGGCACGAACGGAACCCTTGGATATGTAAATATCCAGGCAAAATGGTTCGTGGTATGGACCTGTAAGTTGATTGAAAGTGGGAGTCCGTAGCTTCTTTTTATCTAAACAAACATTATCCCTTTCAACAAGGACGAATCTGTCTCTCACCTCTTTGGGAAGTTTTTCACATCGAAAAGCCAAAGTACTACTTGAGTTATCATCCTTCTTGCATTTGTTTGGATCGTTCTTTTTACTAGACGGTTCCTTCTTCCGGTGGAATTCTAAGTTGTACTCTTCATACTCTTTGGATTCCCGATCAAGTTTGTAGAACAGACTTCCGCGAATTCTCATGTTGTCAATTTCATCAAAATCAGGGTCAAGCTCAAACTCATGGAGGGACTCATATTTCACCCGTTCATGACTATCTTCATCTATCGAACAACTTGCTCCCGTTGCAACCCTGTCCCCATCTAACCCTTTCCAAACTTGAGCTAAGCACGACGAAACCTGCCACGTATCGTCATCCACAAGCTGAATATTGTAACTATCCGGATAAACTTTACCATCAGTAAACAACGGAGACAGAAGACGCCCTGCATGACAGCTTGTGGACTCTAATGAATGACTAACTACTTCATTCTCTGCATCAACAATTGTCTTTGCGGCCTTTGTGCAGAAATCACTGGCCTTCGAAAGAAGTCGAGAATTCACAAAGGCAACACTTCTCCTCAACATTGACTGTAAACCAAACATTTGGAAAACAACGGGTGCAATAACGGATCAAGGATAAGATGCTGTTAGATGTTGAAATAACTCATGTATGAGCTGGACTGCATCTATCAATCTCAGAATCCTGTAGGCATATTCCCCCTTTAATTCTAACAAGTAGATCAAACCGAGCAAACGGGAGAAATTGAATACTCTTCTTGCAGGTTTCGCTTACATCTGCCAAAGTCAACCTCAGATTGGCTTGCTATGGTCTCTATAACAGATAAAATACACTTAATAAAGGAAGCAATATATGTCGATGACGAAATAACCACTATATCCAACAAGATTATACAGTGGGCTCTGTCTACCTGCTTGTCAACATTTTATGAGCACTAAGATATTCTAGATTTCCCCATCATCAACCTGGCCAATTAATCATGGAGTTTGTCTTATAACTTCATGCATTTATGGTCTTACAACTCCATCCATTATCTGAGTATTATTATAGTGAAGTTGCAGTTCACGCTTGATGAGAATGTCCAGGGTTTAGTTGCTTGGAGATTCTGTTGAATCTAGTCTACTCTCTCCCTCCCCGTTTCAACTTTTCAATAATCCAAGCTATCAATCATAATAAATTACCAAATTTCTAAGAAAGCCAAAATTCCCATAAACCACAGAATATATAATTCCTTAATCAAGAAATAAAAACTATGGAAAATTACATATATGGCCATTACAGTTCGTACCAAGATTCAATTTAATCATTATACTTTAAATTTTCTCAATTACATCATCCAAGTTTGTACAACGTTTCAATTTCAGTCACCATTCAACTTTCTGTTACAAATCTTAACATTTTGCTGATGTGGGAAACATTTTTTTACGCGTGCCCTCCATGTCAGCGAAATTATTGGCACCCATATGATTTTATTCTATCCAGTTCTCCCCCCCCC
>QANY01007439.1:113633-125250 GCA_003255025.1 Datisca glomerata
CCCCCCCCCCCCCCCCCACCCCCAACATTTTTTAATCTTTAATACACATTAAAAGAGTTTCTGGGGCAATTGTTCAAACACATGCTCAACAAAAACACTCCAACACTGGCGGAACACTTAGCTTTCAAATGGTATATGTACATTGAGTAATTCCGCCGAACACTTAGCTTCCAAATGTCAAATTGCATGTGGTACCACACAATAATCAATCTTAACCACATAAAAAGAAATCAAAATTAGACAAACTAAAGAAATTAAAGAGAACAAAGAAGAAATCACTACAATCTCTATTTAGAGTAAAAAAAATAAATGCTCCAAAGCCAAGAAATATAAAAATGAAAATTAAGAGAAAGATATGGATAAATAGAACTAAAATTAAGCAATACCGAATTGAAAAATTAGATTATACATGAAAGTGAATTACCTCTTCAAGGTAGTCTTTATCAAGCTTATCACAAATTTTCAGAGCAGTAAAGATAGTCGCAGCAAGGAGAGAGGGGGAAAACGAATACAAATACATAGACGCTTGAGCTGGGACCCGCGGCAGAAACATAGACAGGCATTTCGTTTTCTGGCGCAATGGGTATCCGGGAAATCGAGCAGAGAGGAGAGATTAATGGAGGTCACGGCGTTGGCGAGACGGCAGCCTCAAGTTTAGCCATCACCGCCGCATCATCTGCTGTTGCGGCAAAGAAGATAGAGAGGAGAGAGAAATGACTGTAGAGAGAGAGAGTAAAGTTTTCAGCTGTTCCACGTTCCATCAATATTTTTTGAGAAATTTTCATGATCAGCTCTCTGATGATAAAATGTTTTAACGAAATAATGACACTTCTCCTAATTTTAATTAAACATGACTTTTTGCATAGTGAAAAGTCAATTCTCACTTACTTCTCTTTTCCTTTATTTTATTTTTCCTCCAGGTCGTTAGACCTGCTCTAACAGATAAATATTTTTTTAGATTATAGTCTAACAATTTTGAGTTAAAATTAATACTTACTAGACTATGATCTAGTAGAATATTGTCTGCTAGATCATGATCTAATAATTTTGTGTGAAAACAAACACTTGTTAAATCATGATCTAGTAGAATATTGTCTGCTAGACCATAGTCTAGCAGAGCAGAGAGTAACAAAGTAAAGGTTTCTCTTTCTCTTTTATTTTATTTTCCGTCCAGGTAGCTAGACCGTAGTCTAGTAGAAAATATTCTGCTAGACCATGGTCTAGCAGTTTTATGTTGAAATTAACACTTGCTAGACCATGGTTTAGCGGAACAAAAAATAACAAAGCAAGGGTTTCGACGGAAATCGTAGATAAGGGTATTATCGAAGGGTTTCGTGTTTTTGCATAGAAGAGTTTCGTTATGCTAACGCAGAGAAGGATTTTGTTGTTTCTTTCAGAGAGAGGGTTCCGTTGCAGAGAAGGGTTTTGAAATGAATGCATTAATGGAGACTCCATTAATGGAGGAAACCGAAAGCTTACTCCATTAATGGAGGAAACCCCTCCAGCGAAGCTTGAAGACTCCATTAATGGAGTCTCCCAGTCGAGCGAAACTTGAAGACTCCATTAATGGTTGTTGAAGGATTTTGACGACGATGGCGTTGGAGGATACAGATTCTTCCCCGCGCCTGGTCGACGACGATGGAGTTGGAGGAGACGACGACTTCTTCCCCATGCCACGACAGAGATGGGTTTTGGGAGAAGGTCGGGTGATGGGACTTGTTGGGAATTTCTTTATTATAAGGGGTAATGTGTCTTTTACTTTATAAAAAACTCACAAATCTTCCTAAAGGGGCTTAATATGCTTAAAACAACACAAGGCGTCTTTGTTTGATTAAACTCTATCACAATGATCTCTCCTTGGCAATTTCCATATATTTTTTAGGGAAATTATAATACATCTATATTAAATAATAAGTAACAATGGATTGACTTATATATATATATATATATATATATATATANGACTTTATTTAAGTTTAGAAAATTTTTCTTTTTGTTGAATTTATTATTTTGTCTTTTTAACTATTTTTCTGTTGAAAAATAAACAAAACTAAAATTAGTTAGTCTAGAAGTCGGAGAGGACACTAGATTCAATCATCCAATTTTATACTTTTGTAAAAAATGGTTATTCCATGATGACGAGAATCATATATAGTTGTAAAAGAATATGAGGCTAAACAAATATGTGTAACGAATTATAAATTATATAAAAAATAAAAAAAATAGAGAGAGAAAGAAATAAAGAAAATTGTACTGATGATGTAGTTTTTATTGGTATATAGATCATTGAATTTTACGATAGTCCTATTACAGAAGATAAAATTGAAGGAACCTGAAATGAGTTTGGAAGAAGCAGATGAGGAGTCCTACAACCTTACACTAAAGCCACGGCATGGTTGGATTTCATCCGCTACTTGGAAAAGAATTGATAACTTGTTTATATCAATTATTGAAGAAAGTAAGAAATCAATTAAAGGGAAAAAATAATTCAAAGCCCATAGTGCGGAAATTTTTTATGTACATCATAAGGGCTAGCTTTTGTTATTTGCTATTTTAGTTAGTGGATTATATTAGTTGGTGAATATTTTTGTAACTACTATTATCTAGAGGTTATTGTTGCTAATATTTATATGATAAGGCTAGCGATGCCAAAATCCTTTTTTTTTTTACAAAAAGGGCTTTCTGAAAATCCATTTCAAAAAAAAGGCCAAAGTTTTAAAGTCAGATATTTGGGCTTTTCTAGTGTAGAATTACTTTTTACCCCTTTGTTCAAATCATTCAAAATTGAAGTCCAACCCCCTCCCCCATGACTCTTTCTTCTTCGTTCTCTCTCCAACGGAACCCTTTGTCTTCTTCGTCAGTCCACTGGTTATCCTCTCTCTCTCTCTCTCTCTCTCTCTCTCTCTCTCTCCAACGGAACCCTTTGTCTTCTTCGTCAGTCCACTGGTTATCTTCTCTCTCTCTCTCTCTATCTCTCTCTCTCTCTCTCTCTCTCTCTCTCTCTCTCTCTCTCTCTCTTACTCACTCACTATTGCTTTGTCTCTCTTTCTCGTTACTGCTTTCTCTATCTTTTCTCTGTCTCGTACACGGAGGGTTCAGTGGATATCTTCGTCTTTCTCTAAATTAGGTAAAATTTCTCCTTCAATTTCTGTGGTATCTCCTTAATGTAAATATTTTTTCCTCTGATTGATATGAAGCATTAATTTTGAGAGAGTAGACGTCTGCATTACCTAATTTAGAGAAAGTTCTGGATTTGAGCCCCATCGAAACGAGGCTCAAATTTAATTACAAATGCAACAAGACAAGAAATCTCTCTAACTTTCTTCTGAAATCCATAACTTTCTTCTGCCATTATTTTCTTTTGCCTAGATAATAGCTCGTCGTCAATGAGCAATAAAACTTTACTTCTCTATAATTCTAGAATATCAGCAAAATCGATAGATATTGTACCTCCATCACTGACTTCAGATGTACTTAGATAAGTATGCATAAAATGTATGTCGTTACATATGTAGTTATGTTCGGTATAGGATTTAAAGAAAATAATGTGCTAGGAGATTAAAGATAGCATACCTTCAAACTTATAATAACTTCCCCTAGTCCTAGTTACTACTGTCTGTTTTCCTTTTAACATGTACAATTGGGTGGGTGGGATTTGTTTAGATTTATATTCAATGGAATTTGGTTGACATATTTTACTTATCAAAATTTTCTAGACTTTTTGTCAAGTTTTAGTTACTTAAACTGATCTATGAACATACAAATACTAGCAATGACACCATTCAAGAAATCTAGTTTATTGCATAAAGTTATGAGGCTGAACTCTTTCTTTGTTAGAAAGTTATGAAACAAGAAATTTTGTTTATTGCACCATTTAAGATATTAATGTCATTAGAAGCAACCGTTTGATTTCAAGTTGTAAAAGTAAGACATTGTGTAATTAACAATATAATAGCATGGACTAGGACACAACAATTTACCTCTTTATAAAATGCAACTCCTACACTTTGAAATCTCTCTTGTCTGGGTGTATCGCATATTTTAAGCTGTTTTAATTCAGGCTTAAACTATTTTTGTGAAGGGTTAAATTTTTTTTTTGTATGCTGATTTTTATACTTATTAACTATGTACGTGAATCTTCTGCTCTCGTAATGCACAATTCATAACTTTGTATGTTATAGTTAAAAGAATTAACAATGATTTCTTCACTTGTAGAAAACGCCTCCCAAGCTCAAACCAGTTGTGGTATATAACTCTCTAAACACAGCCTATCAAAGGAAAGCGTATCTTGATTTGCTAAGACCATTCACACACATGCTGCCTCTATTGTTGAACTCAGTAGACTTCTACTCAAGTCAAACAGCCATGACTCCTAAGAATGTATGACAATACATGATAGAGAAGGTCCAAGAACTGGAAAATAGGTAAGGATTTTATCTGATAAATGATGCTAAATTATTGCTTTATTATCTGATAAATGATGCTGGTTATCTATATTTGAGTGTATCTCATGAGATTCTTTCTCATCCAACGGGTCTGATTGTAGAATATTCACTCTCAAGTTTATTGAGTTCCATTTGAGTGGAATCGACTTATCATTGTGTACCCAGTAAAGAATGGAGTCTTTCTGAAGGAAGATCGCTATAGACTTATTTATTCATTAAAAAAGAATTGCTAGTTGAAGTGTATTCAAAATGATTGTTAAATATAGATATTTAAATTTAGCATTTGGAGTAGTACTTGGAATAGTACTTTTGTGAATAATTGACAATATAAGCTACTTAATGTGAACTACTTCGATTCTAAACATTTTAAAATGAAGAATGTAAGATCTACTTGGATAGACCAAGTAGATTTTATAATGTAATTTCTCAAAGTAAGTAGAGTTTTCTATTATTAACAATTCAAAATGTAGAAGACAAAATCTACTTGGTCAGACTGGGTAGATTTTATAATCTAGCTAATCTAAGCAAATCTAGTTTTCGGTTCTGGACAATTTAAATTGCAGAAGAAAAAATCTACTTGATCTGAGCAAGTATATTTTATAATCTACTTGCTCTAAGTAAGTAAAATTTTTTATTCTGGACTAAGTATATTTTATAATCTACTTGTTTCGAGCAAATAGATTTTATGATTCCGGATAATTCAAATGTTGAAGGTAAAATCTAATTGTTCTGGACAATTCAAAATATTGAATGAAAATCTACTTGATTAGACCAAGTGGATTTTATAATCTACTTACTCTAAGCAAGTAGATTTTATAATCTACTTGCTCTAAGCAAGTAGATTTTACGATTCTAGACAATTAAAATTTTAGAAGGTAAAATCTACTTGGTCAGACGAAGTAGATTTATAATCTACTTGCTCTAAGCAAGTTGAAGTAGATTTTATAATCTACTTGCTCTAAGCAAGTCAATTTTTTTATTCTGGATAAATTCAAATTGTAGAAGAAAAAATCTACTTGCTCGGAGCAAGTAGATTTTATGATTATGGACAATTCAAAATGTTGAAGGTAAAATCTATTTGATCATAATTCAAGACAATTAAAAATGTTGAAGTGAAAATCTACTATATCAAACTAAGTAGATTTTATAATCTACGCGCTATGAGCAAGTAGATTTACGATTCTGGACAATTCAAATTTTAGAAGGTAAAATCTACTTGGTCAGACTAAGTAGATTTTACAATCTACTTGTTTTGACCAAGTATATTTTATGATTTCAGACAATTCAAATTATCGAAGGTAAAATCTACTTAGTCAGAAAAGTACAACTCCAAATGTTACAACACTAATAGTTATTATCAACTATACACAGCTTCAAAAAAAAAGTACAATTCCCAAAGCCTCTTTATCCATAAGTTACAACATTCTGAATATAATTCTCAATATAAACATCTAAGGGTGAATGTTTCTTCTTCTTATATGTGATGTTTCTTTTTCTAAATATTGTAAATATTATATTAAAGAAGGGAGGATGTTCCTTGTTCTTTCTATATATGATGCTCTTACACTCCTAGCACGCTTCAACGGAATTCAAACTTCAGGCCTATATAAAAAGGTTGAAAAAAAGAAAGTTAACATATGTGTTTCTATGAGACACACGGATAGTATACTTCGAATCACATCAAATATGGATATGAGATTGAAGTAACAACAAACGTACATGTTATAAAAGTACATTGTAAATTGAGAAACATCAAAGGATAACCATATTTTATGGATCGAGATACAAGTAAAAGACATTTAATTGTATATGTGTTTTATCTCAATGGACCAAATGACTAAGGTAACATGATTGTCTCTTCATCAAGAGTGAAGTTAAAGATTTTTAAATTCTCTAAATAGCCAACTCCTAGTTACAAAAAAAAAAAAAAGCTTTTTGCATATCTAACGTCTAGGCCAGGAAAATTAGCGACATTGTTTTTTTTTAAACTCGAAAAGTTAGGAACAAGTTGATTCTAAAACAAATACCCTGAAATTGGAATATTCAATAAGCATAAGAAAAATGAAGTTAAATTTTCTGAAATTAAATTCTTTAGACATGATTCACAAGCATGATACTAGAAAGAAATCAGAAAGAGAGACACAAAGAGAGGACATATAAAAACATGACACTAGAAGCATTAAATAACTTGAAAAACTTCCAAAGCCCATCAAAAGCTTGAGGAAAGAAACATGACCATATACTAAGACACTCACCATAAACAATGTATCCAAACAATCTCAAAACCAAAACCCATATAGAAAAATCAATCATCAAAGTACATTCATTAAATTACAACTTACTTAATACAATCCGTTTCATGCTTAAATAATTTTCTAACACATGAATTTACTTATGAAACTTCCAACCCACTCAACATAGATATAATGTTTCAGACTTAAACTATACAATATGGAAATTTGAAAATTTATAAATATCAAGGGAAAACACTATAAAATACATATTTCATGTTTTACTCGTCAACTAGAACCAAGAGTGCAAGTTGTATTTTCTTGCTTGCAGTAGCATGTCTATTCACACGAAAAACCTAACTTTTTTACAGTTCAAGATGATTACTCACTTGTAATGGCTTCATGATCATGAAAATCTCCGATCAATGTACTAATCTTTTCACCTTAACCTATCTTGAATATTTATCAAAGAGAGGAAATAGACTCTCTTGAGTGAGGGGATAATTTGCTTCAATCAAGAAATTTGGAGATTTTCTCGCCAAAATGCTAAGTCACTGACAATGGAGTCGTGATAGTGTTAGAGAAGATGGAGTTCAACGCAATTAGTGTTGGTCTCGCAGCGCGTGCACGGTAAAAATGTGTGGTGCATGATCATTTAAAAAATTAAACTTTTAATAAAAATTGAATCTTTTAATAAAATAAAACTTGCGCAACGCTACGATAACCAAAAAAAACTTTTTATTGAAAACTCGTTTTAAATTAGTCAGGATTCATTATATATTTATATATTAAATCTGCATCATATAAGGTTAGGAATCATATATCTCTTGTAACCTATATCAAGCGTCCTTCCAAAACCGATCGATTATCCATCCCACGAAACTATTTCAATGATCAGTAGACTCTGAGATCCACACCAAGATCTTCCAAGTCAATCCTCAACGCACTAGGACGTGTGTGAGCATGTAGAATATTACAAGATACATTTTATGTCTCTATATGTACTCAACACATGAGATCTAGAGATTTACTAAGAATACTTTAGTGAGACAATTCTCTAAAAAAACGGGAGGATGATTCTTCTAGAGATTTGATTAACTTTTAATCGTAGAGAAAAATCACTCTGACTAATTATGTTCTCCACTCAAGTTTTGATTAATGAACTGATTAACTGATTTAACTGATTGATGTCATTAGAATAATATATGTATATTTTTTAGATAATGGCATATAAGATTTTTAGAGATAATTAAAATTAATATTTAATTTCAAATTACTCAATGCAGTGGGACACACAGTATAACAGTGCACAACTGTAGTGTCACACAGCAGTGCTATTGGCGTAGAGCATCATAGTGTCTCACGACACTATGTGTCATGCCACACTGCAGTGTCGTGTGACATTGCAGTGTTACTACTGTTGTAGTGCCACTTGGCACTACAGTAGTCCATGGTAATCTACGATTCTCAATCATTGATCGACAGGTGGTAATTGCTGCAAATTAAATATTTATTTTAATCAGATATTAATTATTTTAAAATTAACATATTTGATTATCTTTATCAACTAAATTATTGGTTATTTCACAAATAACATATTTAATTGATCCAAATTATTATCAAATAATAATTTAATTATCTAATTTCATAAATTAGATATTCTGTCTCACTTATCGATAATTAGAAAAATAATCGATAATTATTTATTTACATATAATTTCAGAAAATTATATTTATATATATAAATAGTTCAATTAATTAATTCTTAACTAATTAATCACACATAATTATCTCATGATTATGCACTTGCCTAAGAATAAAAATTCCTTAGCAAGTCAATCCTTTTCTCAAGTCCTGAAAAATTCACACCTAGACTACGTAGTACAGAGGTAACTTGGAGACCTATGGACCTATAATCCTAAACTTTAATAAATCAGATTATTAGTTAAGTTTTTAATTAAATAATCTTATTTATTAATTTCATTATTACTCCACTATAAGTGTGTAATTGCACTCTTAAAGATTATAGAATGTATTTACATAGTATTCTCATGTAGTCCACTGATATAATCATTTCACATAGTTTTTTCCTTCAATTATTGGTTCGTAAAAATTAAAACTAGTCAAAATTACTATTTTACCCTTCTAATTACCTATTGATCCTTAAGTACCATTAATCCACTAGTGAATGGTTAATTTATAATCGTGTAATAAATTTAAGTCCAATAACCATTCATTTTCAGAATTAACACTTAAGGGAACCAATATACAATCCGTTAGGAAAGCTTGGATTCTAAATCTTGTAAGATTATGTTCTCAGTCATCTATATTACCGAGTCTTCAAAATAAAAGTCACTAGCTTGATTTACAAACAAATCTTTAACGAGTGAATCAAAAGATCCAATAGACATGTATAGAAGTTTATGATTACTCAAGATTGATACTGATCTAAATATGATCATCGAGTAGATGTGTATTAAATCTTTATGATAAACGACACGTTGATAAAGATATTAATTCACATAGTTCCAGTCATATATAATCTCATTATATAAAGTACATTCACTAAGATGTCTATCCACATCAATGATCTGGATCTAGATCACATGCATTCATAATGCTTAGTGAACCGTACTAGCAATCATTCATTAAAGATTTCATACTTTGATATGTTGCTGACAATTTTATTCATTATTTATGATCTTAATCCTCTTATACTAATACCAGATGACAGTCTCATTAATGGATATGAAATTTTCAGATATATATATAAATTATTCAACAATAATTTAGAAGAACAATTATAAGAAAAATGTAATGCTCATTAAATTTCATATCAAAATACCAATACACATGCTTTGAGGGCATAACCCCCAACAATCTCCCACTTGCCCTAAAACAAATGTGGCATTTATCTCAATCCTATGTTACGCATATGACCCTCAAATGAATTCGTAGGAAGTGTCTTTGTAAAAGGATCAGCAAGTTCTGTGCCGACGCTATCTTCATAACTGTCACATCCTCTTGATGCACGATCTTACAAGATGATATTTTCTCTCTATGTGTTTGCCCCTCTTATGACTCATTGGTTTATTAGAATTCGCTACTGCCCCACTGTAATAACAGTATAGGATCAGTGACTTGTCCATATCTGAAACTAGTTCTAGATCAGTATAGAATTTCTAAGTCATACCGCTTCTTTCGCAGTTTCACAAACCGCTATATATTCGGCTTCCATAGTAGAATCTACAATCCAGTGGGGTTCAGGTCTCCACCTGAATAAACAAGCATATAGTTTCTCGTTCTCCTAAGATACTTGAGAATGTGCTTTACTATAATCTAGTGTTCCAAACCTGAACTCGATTGATAACGACTGACTCGTACACAACATGGAATATATGAGACTTTTAACTGCTAAAGCATAGGGAACCTTTCTCATATCCTCTTCCTTCTGAGGTGTCTTAGGATATTGTTCCTTGGAGAGGATAATTCTATGTATGGTCGGTAGTTGACCTTTCTTAGAATTCTCCATAGAGAATCTCTTCAGCACCTTACCTCTTTTCTTCTTGAAGATCCGTTTACATCCAATGGGCCTGACATCTTCAGGTGGATCTACAAGTTCCCAGACAAAATTGGAATACATAGATTCCATTTCCTGGTTCATGGCATCTTGCCATTTCTCCATTTCAGGAGATGTTCTTCTAGTTCGTAGCGAACTAGTTATCTCACAGCCCTCCCACTACGACGTTGCACTAGGGTTTCCTTTGCAGGAACTGTGATTTCTCTGGTTTGTCGTTTATCAATAGAAATTGAAGGTGGTCTGATCTCATCAGCCGCTAATTTCTCGAGAACTATTTTGCTACGAGGTTTGTAGTTTTACATATAGTCATGCTGATCGTCACGGAGTGTGTGCGGCAGAAACATGTGGCACATGGCCATTTTAAAGAATTAGACTTTTAATAAAAATGAATCCTTTAATAAAAAAAGAATCGTGTGACACCACAATAACAAAAACACTTTTTATTGTAAACTATTTTCAATCAGTCAGGATCCATTATATATTTATATATTAAATTTACAACATACAAGGTTAGTAATCATATACCTCTTGTAGTATAAATCAAGCGTCCTTGCGAAACCGATTGATCCTCCATTCTCATGAAATCGTTCCAACGATCAAAGACTCCGAGATCCACACCAAGATCTTCCAAGTCAATACTCAACGCACTAGGACGTGT
This sequence comes from Datisca glomerata, assembly GCA_003255025.1. NCBI lineage: Eukaryota > Viridiplantae > Streptophyta > Magnoliopsida > Cucurbitales > Datiscaceae > Datisca > Datisca glomerata. Next base: position 124,548 of record QANY01007439.1, read on the forward strand.
GTGGGCATGTAGAATATAACAAAAACACTTTTCTGTCTCTAGATGTACTTAACACTTGAGATCTAGAAAATTATTGAGAAGGACTTTTGTGCGACGATTCTCCAAAAGAACGTGATGATGATTCTTTTAGAGATTTTGATTAACTCTTAATCGTAGAGAAAAATTACGATGAGCAATTTTGTTCTCAACTCACTTCTTTGATTGATGAACTGATGAATTGATTCTCTAATTCAACTCAGTGATGACATTAGAATAATATATGTATATTTTTTAGATAATGACGTATCAGATATTTGGGAATAACTAAAAATAAAGAATTAATATTTAATTTCAAATTACCCAATGTAGTGGAACTCACTATATAATGGTGCACAACTACAATGCTACACGACACTGCAATTGGCGTGAAGCATCACAGTGCCTCGCGACACTATGTGTCACGCAACACTGCAGTGCCGTGTGGCACTATAGTGTTAATGCCTTCTGGTGCAGTGTCACATGGTACTAAAGCAGTTCACGGTGATCTATGATTTTCAATCATTGATCAACCCGTGGTAATTACTGCATATTAAATATTTATTTTAATCATATAAATATCTAGATATTAGTTAATTCAAAATTTACATATCTGATTATCCATATCAAATAAATTATCTGTTATTTCAAAAATAACAGATTTAGGTTATTCAAATTATTATCTAAT
>QANY01007449.1:0-69328 GCA_003255025.1 Datisca glomerata
AGAAGTCACCACAAGGTCAGTAAAAACTGTATTATACAGAAATTGAAGTAAATACAGCTAGTGAACAATATTATCCTCACCAGGTTTGGCTCTGATATCAAAAGATGTGGAATTGAACAGTATTTAAGAGGGGGTATTAAGAAGTATGAAGATAAACAGTAAAAACTGTATTAATAAACTATAATTACAAAAACTGTATTAGGGTGTAAGATTAAAAACTTACACAAATAAAGTTTATTGGCCACGATAAATTAGTACTCCCGCTCACTAATTTATGTTAACGAAGAAAGAAGAAAAGATATATAAAAGAGGAGTAGAAGAAGAAGGCTTTGTTTCACAAAACAGGTTTTAGCTCTCAAATAGTAAGAGTTGTAAAACGAGTAGTGATTCACAAATGGGAGAGACTACCTATTTATAGCTAAGGAAAGTGGAGTTCACCGGGAACCCATCACTTACCTGAACTATTCTATTCTACAAAAGTAAAAATATTTTACATTTATACTTTTGTCTACTTTTGACTGAAAATAGTAAAAAGCATGAATAGTACAATGATTACAAAATGACAAATTACAAAGAATCTTGGTAGGTGAAGTCCTTTGTGGTTGCCATGATTTGTTGAGACTGTTGGTGGTGTATTTGTCACTGGTCCTGGATAATTGTTATCCCAGACTTGTTCTTTGATTGTTTTGAAGGGTATGAGGATCACTGCATTGTGTTCTTGGTGCTTTCGTGATAACTTAATTATTTCATTGGCATTTTGCGAAGGATGTATCTATTTTTTCCTATTCATCATCACTGAGGTCCACATCCTCAAAAGGGTCTTGTGAATCTTGGAAGAGATTATGGGCCCATCAGGAAAGAGACCGGACATGAGATTTTCCCTTTAATTTTTGAGAGGGAGATTGACTCTTTTTATTCTTTATTGAGTAACTTGACTCTTCTGAGAATTCAGAGTCAGAGCTTGTATTATTTTCAAGAAGAATGAGCATTTTTTGTATTAACTCTTATTTTTCTTTGGATTTTTAGACCTGATTTTGCCTTTTGAAGAAGGTCTTTTGGAAGATTTTGAATTTTGGGAGGAATTTGATGATTGGTTAATTTGAGGAGCTTGGTTATATGGTTCATTAATTTTTAATGGAGCTTGGTTGAAAGGATTTGCTAGTCTCATATTGGGATGGATGCTTGCAAACTCATAATTGATGGATGCCATAATTTTCTAGGTTTTCAACTTATCCCACCATTTAACATAATATTCTTTGGTGAAGATTCCTCTTTTAATCGAGTATTGACATTTCAAAATTCAATGTATTTTGTATTTTATTGAAAAGTAAAGTATTTGAGGAAATAAAGCCTCAATCGGTGAGGGTTTGTAAACCTTTAAAAATAAATTGAAACATTTTTGTAAATCCATTGGAAAAAGTTATAAGGTAAAACTATGAGTGGACCACCATTTTAAGAACCAGCTTGGAAAATTAATTTTGAAATTGTTATTAAAATTTAAAAACCAAAAGTGAGAGAAATCACTATTTTGATGCAAGAAAATCTTGTGCAATGCATCAATATAGTCAAAATAATTATATTATTTTTTATTTAAAATTGTTTTGAAACTTGAAGGATGGATTCTCCAATCCTTCATAGTTATGATTCTGAGGATAGAGAAAGAATGGCATATGATTCTTTCTTCAGAATTTCTGGTCGGGCTAATTTTTATGGATTTTGTTTCTACGAGAATGTCCCTGTAGAAACTAAGGGTTTTCTTATTATGTCCAGGGACATAGTGGAATTTAGGGATAAAATGGGCTTTGGCAATTTGGGTAGGATCATTCAAATGAGCAAATATAGGCTCAATATGAAAAGGATTTTCACTGGCCATTTTTTGAAAATCAAATGATGAATTCTTGTATTATGAAATTAATTGGGCATCGAAGGATATTGGAATTGGGTCAAATTGGTTGGTTGATTGGTGATTAAGTCTATTGGACCCAAGTGTTGTAGATTGGGCTTGGTTAGGAGTATAAGACTCATTTTTGATTTGGGCCTTAAGGGCCAATTGTTGAGTCAAAAGTTCTTCTACTATTGAGCCATTTATCATTCTCACATGATTTCTGAACCTAATACTAATTCTTTCAGTTAAGGATTCTACTACATGCCTATGACTCTTTTAAAATCCGTCAGGCATGATGAAGAATGTTCATTCTAGAATCAGAAATTCTTTTATTGTTTTATTTAGAAATTTAATTTTAAATATTATTTGTCCCAAAAGGTTTATGGTTAAAATTTTACTGTTATCACAACAGATTTCATTATCTTTGTGAAAACCTATTTTTTCACCTTTTTCATACCACTGAATTGATGCTACATTGAAGTTATCCTTCAATCCAACATCTTCTAAAAGTTCATCCAATTCATTAATCCAGTCATTTCTTGGATATTCAAATCCATTATGACCATAATTAATAAATGGGGATTTTGAACAAAAGGCGGTTGTTCTGCCATTAAATTTTTTAATTTTAAAAGAATTTGTATTGAGTATGCTGGGTCCTACCTTTCCATATTCTAGTTGGTCGAAATTCTCAAGTTCCTCCATTGTTTAATCTTGGAATGATTCTCTGCATAAAATTATAAGAAAGAAGGTTAGGAATTGGATTAATAAATTGGACATTGAGGTTAAAAGTACTGAGAATAGGTTGCTACCTGGCAAGAATTTGTTTGGGAGTAATATTTTTCATTCAAAGTACATTCTACAGACTTGCAGTTAATTTTTAAAAGACATTTTTGAATTAAGGCAAATTGTATGATTTGATTAATGAAATAATAAACTCTAAGTCCTAGAAATCTATTCTGAGATAGTTTGGTTCTACTAACTTGTTTTATTGTCCTGGCAGATAATTTGGAGTAGATCCAATATTGTTTAACATATTCATAATTGTAAATAATCAAGAAACTTAACCAGTGCTGTTTAATAAGAATACAGAAAATTGGGAAATTAATAATTTGATTAAAGTATTTACTTATCATATTCTGAATTTTACTTGGAGCAAATTTATAATGATCAAATATAATCTTGTATTTCTCAATCTTATTTGTCTGGTTTTGCCAACATCTTTTCTATATCAGTATTTCTAAGTCTGTTGATTAAGTCTCTTTTGTTTAGCTTTGAATTTTTTATCCATCCTATAATATTCTTAGGAGGCTTATAATTAATCTTTAGACGATGGATTTTTTGTTTGAAGATTTTAATTTTTCCCAATTTTATTTTTCTTGTAAAAACCCCAATGGTTTCTTTTTGTAGAAGATTGTATTTATGGATTTGAAAACAAAATTTTATTTTAAATTTTTTAAATTCTCATTGTGAGGAAAAGAAAGGAATGTGAATTTAACAGGTTCATCTATGAGATAAGTAATTATCCCATCATATTCTGTTGTGAAAGGATACAACAAAGAGATGAATGGTAAACCCAAAATTATTTTATCTGTCATATTTTTTACTAAGACAAATGATGTTTTAAAACATATATAATCTTATAAAATATGAACTTTGGGGATTTCATAATTAATATACATTCGGATACGATTGGCTGAAGACAGAGACTCTTTCGTCTTCTTGAAGTATTTCGGAGGAACTAGTCCTTCCTGCAAACAATTCAAATCTGCTCCTGAATCTACAAGAGTCATTGTTGTGAAATCTAAATCTTGAATGATTATTCTAACCATTATGTGCCACTTTTTTATTTTTATGTGATTGAGAATTTGGATGAAATGTTCATCTCCTTCTTGGAAGTTTATGGGTTCTGCACCCTCATTATCAGAACTTAGTAATTTACTAGGTTCATTAAATTCTTGTTTATTAATTAGATTTTCTATTTTTAAAAGATTTAATTCCTCTTTTATTCCAGTGTTTGAATTCTTCAAATCTTTTATTTCAATTTTAATATCTTTAATTTCTTTTTGAAGTTCCTGTAAGGTAACTTCCTTTTCTTTCTCTTTTATCCTATTGAATTTTTTAAGAGTTTGTGAAAGACTTGCAGTATTATTAGACTTAGTATTTTCTATTGAGAATTGAACAATATCTAAGAGGGGATATTAAGAAGCAAGAAGATAAACTGTATTATCCCCACAAGGTTTGGCTTTGATACCAAAAGGTGCGGAATTGAACAGTATTTAAGGGGGGTATTAAGAAGCAAGAAGATAAACAGTAAAGACTGTATTAATAAATAGTAATTACAAAAACTGTATTAGGGTGTAAGATTAAAAACTTACACAAACAGAGTTTATTGGCAACAATAAATTAGTGTTCCCGCTCACTAATTTATCAAGAACCGCCTATTATGGCTGGTTATTGATAGTATTGTTTACTTATTTGCTTACATGAATAGTTGCTTATATCTAATCTTACTCTCCACCCAAGTGGCTGGTTATTCTTACAATTGATTATTTCTCTGTATTATTTGTTTGTCTAATCTGTAATCTATTTTGGTATCAGAGCCAAACCAGGAGGCATGGGTTTCTTATGCCATTTTATTTCTAATTTATTAATTTCTAAATTCTTAAATGTTTCAATATTGTTAATATTTGAAAATTCATCTATTGTGGATGATTCGTAAGTTGATTCTGACATATGACTATCTGAATTTGTATTATCTTCTTGGTTAATTACTTTCAATTCTTGAAATATTTCGTCAAATTTTTTAAGACTTAGAATCTAAACTACAGTCTTAGTTCACTACCTTAACAGAGGAATATGACTCAGTGGATTTATTCTTTAGTTCCTGAATCATTTTATCAATTTTTTTATTAATTAGAATAATTTTTAAAGTGGTTTTATCTAAAAGATTTATTAAAGGTTTTTCTTTCAGGGTTTCACTAGGCTTAGGTTCATTGAGAATATCAATCTTTGTTTCAATTTTGTCTAACTGTTTACCTATTGTAATTAGACTCTAGTTAGTATAGTTGAGTTGTTCAACTACTTTTTTGTTTGGTTCTTCTTCCTTTGTAATTTTGAAAGGAGAAGTAGTGATTAAGTAATTTTTATGATTAATCATGATTTTCTCAGGAGGTGGATGACTAATAGATACTACACTAGAGTCTTCCTTAACCCATTTATACTTTAAAATTACTTTGATATTTCTTTCGTAAATATCTTCAACATAATCTAGGAAAAATATATTAATTTTAAATTCTTGCACGGATGCCTTACATTCAGCAAGTATGACTTTTCTTTGATCCATATCATATGAATCTCTGAATCTATTACGTCTATCTAGATTGTCTGGGTCATTATTGTGTTAGATTAGACCTTCCTAATCTGGTTTATATTCTTGTTTATCTCCTTGCTTCTTAATACCCCCTCGTAAATACTGTTCAATTCCGTGTCTTTTAGTATCAGAGCCAAACCTGGTGGGGATAATACTGTTCATTAACTGTTTCTATTTCAATTTCTGCATAATTTCAACTGTTTGCCGCCCATTATGGCTAGTTATTGATAATATTGTTTACTTATTTGCTTACATGAATAATTGCTTGTATTTAATCTCACTCTCCGCCCAAGTGGCTGGTTATTTTTATAATTGATTATTTCTCTGTATTATTTGTTTGTCTAATCTATCAATCTGTTCATCAGAGGCTGACGTACCAGCTTCTATTTGGTTAAGCTTTAGGGACCTAGGTAAGACATCTTAGATACTTTAATCCTGAGGGTAGGGTGGTTGTAGAGGCAAAATGGAGAAGAGTAAATCTTAGTAGGAGGTTGTAGAAGTCACCACAAGATTAGTAACAAAAATACAGTATGAAATTCTCAGTAATAAGAATAATTTAATTATTCTGAGCTATGAGCAGGTTATCTAGAACTAGTTCTTCAAGTAGCATTAGGTCTATGATATCTTCAATATCCAACATAGTGGATATGAATATTTTGAATACCCATCAGATGATCAGAATGATCATTTCGAATACCTTTCAGATGATCAAAAAAATCATTCTGAAGACTTTAATCAAGTAAATGATAGGGTATGTAACATATCCAATAAAAATAAGAATTTCAATTCTAAATTATCCATTAGGATTCAAATAGAGCAAGAATTTAAAAATTTAAAAATTAAAGGTCTAGAACCTAAAGGAATAAGTTTTCAAGAAAGTCAGACAAACCTTAATAATAAACAATCTAATAAAATTAATTACCAATCTTTTAATTCTAAAGTTAGGGAGTATAACCAGTCTAGTACCCATAAAAGTTCCTTTTCTGGATCATCTATTAATAATGATCAAGATTTTAAGATTAAAGAATCAAAACAAAAATTATAAAAATTTAAATCCAAATATTCTGTAGCAAGAATACAAACTAGATTGAGCAAGTCTAAATAAACACAATAATGACCGGCCAATCTTAATCGATTTAGTAGGTTCAAAGATTCATATAATATAGATCAAAGAAAAATCATACTTGCTGAATGGAAGGCATTCATGCAAAAATATAAAGTTAACATATTTTTTCTTGATTATATCGAAGATATTTATGAGAAAAATATTAAAATAATTCTTAAATCTAAATGGGTCAAAGAAGACTCCAGTGTGGTAACTGTCAGTCATCCACCACCTAAAAAAATCCTAATTAATCATAATAGTTCTCAACCTAAAAAAGATTTCATTAAATCTCTCCAACTTCATTATGAGAAAACTCCTGATGAAGAAATACGTAGAAGGTTAAAATAATATCTTAGAATCAGATAACCATAGGTTAGAATCAACCTATGAGCCATCCATAATTCATAATTCTTTGAAACATAAAATTAAAGAATCCAGTAGGTCAGAATCCTATGAACCTTCAAATAGTATTGAGGAACCAACCAAAGATTTAGAAATTAAATTATCTGTCAATGTTAGTAACCATGACGGTATCTTTGAATTAGAAATTCATAGGTTAAAACCCACCTATGAATATTCCATAATTAATGAATCTTCAAATATTAAAGAAATATTAAAGAATTTAAAAACTAATGAATCATCTTATTCTGGTAAGATTTAGAATCAAAATAATTGTTCAGAATTCGAAACCCTTACTAATAATAAACTTCAAGAATTAGAGGACAGTAGTTCAAATTTATAAAACCATAGGTTAGAATCAACCTATGAATCTTTCACAATTAATGAATCTTCAAACATTATCAAAATTGAAGAAACATTAAAATGTTTTGAAACTAAAAAATCATCCTCCGAGGACATTAACCGTAGAAATTCTTTAATCACCGTTTCTCCTTTCAAGATTTCAAATGAAGAAGAATCAAATCAAAAATTAGTTGAACAACTCAATTACACCAATCAAAGCTAACTACAATAGGTAAGCAATTAGATAAAATTGAAAATAAAGTTGATGATCTTCATAAACCTGAATCTTGTGAAACTCTAGAAGAAAAATATTTAATAAATCTTTCAAATAAAACCATTCCAAATATGGTTCCCCTCAATAAACATATTGATAATACACTACATGAACTAAAAATAATCAATCAAGATAATAGTTCAGATCCAGAAAGTCATAGGCCAGAGTCCATCTATGATTCGTCTACAATAAGTGAATTTTCAAACATTAATAATATTGAAGAATCAATTAAAAATTTATAATCATCTGAAATTAAATTTGAAAAGATTATTAATAATATACGTCATGAATTAAAGGTAATTAATCAACACAATAATTTAGATTTAGAAGATCATAGGTCAGAATCCACCTATGAATCGTCCACGATAAATGAATCTTCAAACATGAATAATATTGAAAAATCACATAGAAATTTAGAAACTAATAAATTAGAAAGGAAATAGCCTAAAAGTCTATTCCTCTTGATATTAAAATTTCTGAAAATTCATTAGTTAACCAATTTTCTGTTTCTACAGATAAACTGCACAAACGGAATATTGATGGGCTTTCTAAGCAGGAAGTTCTTAATAAATTTCAACACATGATAATGATAGCTAACAGCTACATTACCACACACAATTTACTTCACAATGAGGTAATCAATTTTTTAGTCACAGGATTCACAGGAATGTTATGTTCCTGGTGGAAAAATTATCTCACAAAAGAATCCAAAAATCCAATCATTTCAGCAATAAAGATTAATACTGAAGGAACTCTAAATATTGAAAAAAACTGGAAACAATACTTAATGCCACCAATACACTTCTCTACACAATAGTTAAATACTTCATTGGAATGCTGAGTAATATTACTTCACATATCCATAATTAATTGGCCAAACTTAGGTGTCCAACCCTAAGTAAAATCCAATGGTACAAAAACATATTTTTGTCCAAAATAATGTCAAGGGATGATAACAATCAATTCTCTTGGAAAGAAAAATTTATTAATAAATTACACATTTTATACACACACAAAATAAGAGTAGTTGTTAGTAATAACCTAGAAAACATAGACTATGATAGTCTTACCTATGGTACAATTATTACTACAATACAAAAGAAAGATTTTGGAATATGCAGTGATATGAAAAATTAAATTATAGAATATGAATTAGGCAATTCTTGTGAGCAATATGATTTACCCCTTATTAGAAAAAAAATTTCATTCAAATCCTAGAAGGTCTCACAAGCCTAATAGGAGAAAATACCATAAGAATAAACATAAGATTTTTAACCAATATTTTTCAAAGAATAAAAATTTTGACAAACGTTTCTCCAAGAATAAAATCTATTCTAGAAGAAAACATAATAAATATTTTTTTGATAAAAATAAACTTAAGTATTTTAAATATGGCCAAAATGGTCATTCCTCTAAAACTTGTCAAGTTAAAGACAAAATTAATCAATTAAAAATCTCTAATAAAGAAAAATAAGAATTGTTTAGAATCGCAGAGTCAATAGAAAACTATGAAAGTGATAGTGATAATTTAGGAGAATTTGAATACCCTGAGTCCTCAAAATTTAACTCTTCCAGTTATGACAGTAATTCTCTTAACATCTCTATGGGGTCTAAGGTTAGTTGTCAAAATCTCTTGTTGGATTTAATTAGCAAAATTAAAAATCCAAAATACCTCGAAAGACTTAGTAAAGTAATTTTAAAAGAAAAATACTAAGTCTAACAATATCGCAAGCCTTTCACAAACTCTTAAAAAATTTAATATGGGTAAAGGAAAGAAAAAGAAGTTATCCTACATGAACTTCAGAAAGAAATTAAAAATATTAAAATTAAAAGGAGAATTAAATCTTTTAATAAAGAGTTTAATAGTCCAGGGACTGAAGGGGACTAATAAGACTGAATAGACCGACCCTTATCTTTTTCCCTCTCTCCCGCACTGGTATCGGTGGCTGAACCGCAACTGCTAGTGATGGGACGGAGAAAGAACTCCTCCCCGTCAGATTGGTTTTCTCTCTCCAATTAGGAGAGGCTGATAAGAAATCGTATCAGATGCAATTCCCCGCCCAGCCATCGGAGAGAGGAACTGTCCTAGCTGAGCTTTCACTCCTCGATTCAAGAATAACTCGGAGATAGGAGGAGAATAAGAGGTTAGCAACGTACGAAGATTTTCCAAGCGGGAGTCTAGGTTTTCCGAGCTAGCCCGGAAAAGAGGCAAGCCCGTATACTGTATAAAGGTTGAGGTCAAATCCATTCTCCCCATGTGCTCTCGGGCATAACCGTGGGGATTAGGACATAACTCCCGTTGTTTAAGGGTAAGAGGTTGATGAATGAGGTGGTTAAGAAAAAAAGGTTAGCCGGGGTTGGGATTGGTAACGGACTCGTGCGGAATGCCTAATAGCTAAATATCTGTAAAAAAAGCATATACATGAATCGAAAGACAGATAGATATCGAAGTGGGCCAGCGAATGAGTCTACCAGCCGTCTATTTAGTATCTAACTCGTCTCTCTAGCTTGGATAGACGATCCAACCCCCTGAAGCAAGGTATGCACGAACCACTTGGGCGAGGTGAGGGCCTAAGCAAACTACCAAGGGGCCTTAGCCTTTGAAGTAAGTAAATCAACCATAACTTTGGAATCAGTTTCTAGAACAATAGGACATGTACTGATTTCTGATATTGATTTGAACAGTAAGATGCCCGCTCGGAATTCAGCAACGACACTTGAACATATACCATAGCAATGAGAGCTGGCTGCAATTAAATGACCAAGATGATTTAGTATAATACAACCACCTCCAGAGGTACCTGGGTTACCTTTAGATGCACCATCTGTATTTATTTTAAATTCTCCAATCTAACCATTTGACGACTCTCAAAGGAGATCTCTGAGGTTCTGTTGTGTTTATGTTCAGAGCTTCAAGAACTATCTGATCAGCAAAAGAACAATAGCGAGAGACTTTTCAGCACTTGGAGACATCCAAAAACTTTGTTTTATCACCCTGTTCAGTAGGTAAGACTGAGAGTGGGATTTCCGCGTCTAAAGTTTCGTTCTTTCCATACTTCCCATGTGTGAAAGAAGGGAATGGAGCGGATCAGATGGCCAACAAGAGAACCTGATTTATAGGAAGAGAAGATTATCAAAAATCTGCTACAAATTCCTTCCTTACTCACGAGATTAAGCCCAAAGAGACTGCTCACTTTGTTCAAAAGGAAAGATGCCAGGTCGCTGTGATAAACAAATGATTGAGAGTTTCCATTTTTGGTCTATTACAGCAGTGACATTTGCTAGCAAGATGAATCCCAAGCCCTTTGACCCTGTCATCCAAAGGTAATGCATGGTAGAACAGCTTCCAAGCAAACATGTTAAGCTTTGGTGGGACATTCTTGCTCCAAACTGCTTTTGCCCAGGTCTTTTACTCAGTTCTATTACGAATTCACTCCAAAGCGGACCGAAGAGTGAAGCTACCTGAGTTCTCCTTAATTCACACAACTCTGTCCTTCTTTTCTGAAAGAAAGATATCTAAGCTGATGATGCTTTCAACAATTTCAGATGGGACCAATAACAGGTTTTAAGTTCCAGTTCCCATTGCTATCCAGTAATTCTTCAATTTTAGGAAAGCAAAGAGGATCCGCTGTAGCATATTCTATTAATGGCTTATCCAGCAACCAGTTATCAGTCCAAAAGTGAGTTTCAGTTCAATCTCCAATAAGCCAACGAGAATTATCAATTAGAAGCTTAGCATTGGCAATTATTTCAGACCAAAGCTTTGAAGAATTTTGAGAAGGAGAGGCCAGCCACAGAGGCTTTTGTTTGAGATATTTTTTTTTTTAGAATGGAGTCCAAAGACTGTTTGAATTGAGCAGTTTCCAGCCCATCTTCATCTTGAAAGCTTTAGATCCATCTTGAAAAGTTCTAACGTCAAGACCTAAAATTCATGAATCTTGTAAACTAGGAGAACCTAGTAGATTCTCAATTTCAATTAATAAGGTTAAAGAACATATTATCAACAATCAAAATAATGATAATTTTATCCAAACACTTAATTACATCAAAATCAAGAAATGGTGTATAATGGTAAGAATAATAATTCAAGATTTTGATTTCACAACAATGACTCTTGTTAATTCAGGAGTAGATTTAAATTGTATGCAGAAAAGACTAGCTCCTCCCAAGTACTTCAAGAATATAAAAGCATCTTTGTCTTCTGCCAATGGTACTCATATACACATCAAATATGAAATACCCAAAGTTCATAGTTGTCAAGACAATGTATGTTTTAAAATATCGTTTGTCTTAGTAAAAAATATGGCTGATAAAATATTTATAGGTTTACCATTCATTTCTTTGTTGTATCCTTTTACAATAGAGTATGATGGGATAATTACTTATCCTATGGATGAACCTGTTAAATTCAAATTTATTTCTTTTTTTATTTTTTAATCCAAAGGATTGAGGAACATCTTCAAGATACTGTTCTTCAAGAAAAAATCTTTGAACAAAGAATTATTCATTTAGTAATCAATTACAAGCCCTTTAACAATATTTTGGAATGGATAAAATATCCAATAACAAACAAAAGGGACTTAATCAACAGATTTAGAGAAGCTGTTGCGTTCTCTAAGTTTGACATAAAATCTGGATTTTGGAAAATCCAGATAAATAAGATTGGTAAATACAAAATTATATTTGATCATTATAAAATAATACTATTTGATCTTAAATTTAAATTTTGCAATATAATGATTGAATTCTTTAATCAATTCTTGATTGACTGCATTCTTTGTAAACAATATTGGTTGAATTTCTTAATTGTTTACATTAATATCATTTACTTTAAATATGACAAACAATACTGAAAATACTTTGAATTATTTACCAAGATAATAAAATAGAACATTTTAGTCATCTTTGCAAAAAAAATCGAATTATTTCAATCAAAAAATAGATTTCTAGAATTTGAAATTTATTTCATACAATTTGCCTTATTAAATAAAAAATTTCCTTTAATTAATTATGAATCTGCATAACATGTTTCAAGATTCCTTCCAAACAAAGTTTTGCCAGGTAACAATCTATTTATAGCAATTTTTATTTCAATATTTAATTTATACAATTTATTAATAATTAAATTCATGACCCTTACCTGTAATCTTTTGCAGGAAACCATACCAAGATTCTGCAATAGGACAATTTGAGAAACCTAGCCTACTAGAATATGAGAAGGTAAATGCAAGATTATTTAATCAAAATTATTTTAAAATCAAGAAACTCAATAGCAAAACAATCGATTTTTGTTCAAAACTCACATCCATTAATTATGGATTTAAATATCCAAAATATTACAGGACTGATGAGTTGGATGAAATTTTAGAACATGTTGGGTTGAAGTATGACTTCAATACAACATTAACTCAATGATATAAGAAAAGTATGAAAATAGATTTTTACAAAAATAGTGAAATCTGTTATAATGGAATTTTAATTGAAAATCTATTGAGACAAGTAAATTCTAAAATTGAATTTTCAAATAAAACAATAAAAGAATTGTTGGTATTAAAAGGATCTTTCTTCATCATGCCTAAGGAATTTCAAAAATGTCATAAGAATGCTGTGAAATTCTTAATAAAATGAATCAATATCACTTTAAAAAAATATGTGATAAATGTTTCAAAAATAGAAGAGTCTTCGACTCAACAATTGGCCCTTAAGGTCAAAATCAAATAGGAGCCTTCTACTCCTAATCAAGTCCAATTAACAATACTTCGATCCATCAGACCCGATTATCAATTAACCCTGGTCAAACAATTTGACCTCTTTTCAAATACTCAATCTTTTAATGCTCAATCACTTGACTAACTAATTTATCATAATCTCTTTCATATTAAACCTTCATTTGCTCATCTGAAAGATCCAACACAAATTGCTAAAGCCCATTTAATTCCCAAATTCCATTATATCCCTAGACACAATAACAAAAATCTCAGTTTCTACAGAGATATTCTCTTAGAAACAAAATCCATAAAAAATGCTGAGAAAAGAAACATTTACCATTCTTTCTCTATTCTCAGGATCATAACTATGAAGGTTTGGAAAATCCATTCTTTAAGTTTCAAATTATTTTTAAATAAAAATAATAATTATTTTAATGATATTGATGCATGGCACGAGATTTTCTTGCATCAAAGTAGTGACTTTTCTCACTTTTGGTTTTTAAATTTTGATAACAATTTTAAAATTGATTTTTCAAATTGGTTCTCAAAATGGTAGTCCATTCATGGTCTTACCTTAGAATTTTTTCCAATTGATTTACAACAATGGTTCAACTTATTTTTAGAGGTTTATAAGCCATCACCAATTGAAGTTTCATTTTCCCAAATACTTTATTTTACAAACAAATACAAAATACCATGGATTTTGAAATGGCAATACTCGGTTGAAAATAAAATCATCACCAGACCATATTATACTAAATGGTTAGATAAATTGAATACCTATAAAATTATTGCATCCATCAACCATGAATTTTCAAGTATCCAACCCAATATGGGACTAACAAATCCATTTATCCAAGCTCCATTAAAATTTGATAAGCCCATTGACCTAGCCCCACAAATAAAACTATCCAGTCCAAATTCTTTTAAACCCAAATCAAATCTTGAGTCCAAACCCTATTCAAGGGTAAATCAAAGACCACCAAGCCTAAACTCAAATTAAAGGAAGAATTAATTCTACTTCTCCTTTTAGAAGATAATAATGAACCAGACTCTGAATCACCTGCTGAGTCAAGTCACCAAACTAAATCAAAATCCAAATAGATCAATTACCCCTCAGCAATTGAAGGTCCTATTCAAAAGTATTGATCCTAGTGATAATGAATAGATTCGAATTAACCAGTAAACAAACGGATTTGTCTTTGGCAAAATGCCAGTGTTAGAATAAGATCCAAGAATCAATTGATCTGACAACTCAGCACAATGCAACGATCATAATGATCTTCAAGAAAAGTAAACAATAGCAATGGTCACAATGAACTTTCCAGACAATAATTATGATTTCTCCAACAAATCAAAAAGGACACAAGAATCTAAGATAGCAATTATCAAGAGATCGAATGTACAACAGTCTCAATGACATTTCAACCACAAATAATCATGATAGAGTAATTATGAAGACACGAAAACCGAGATAACGATTATCAAGAAATCTTTACATTTTTGTCTTTCTCTGTAATAATTATGCTAGTTGTCGAATTATTAGGTAACTATTTACGCTTTTTACTATTCTTAGTCAAAAGTAGGCATATAAAATGTTTTTACTTTTGTAGAATAGAATAGTTTAGGTAAGTGATGGGTTCCCGGTGAACTCCACTTTCCTTAACTATAAATAGACAGTTTCTTCCATTTGTGAACCAGAACTTATTTTACAACTCTTACTATTTTGAGAGCTAAAACCTGTTTTGTGAAACAAAGTCTTCTTCTTTTACTCCTCTTTTGTAAATCTTTTCTTCTTTTTTCTTCAACATAAATTAGTGAGCGGGAGCACTAATTTATCGTTGCCAATAAACTCTGTTTGTGTAAGTTTTTAATCTTACACCCTAATACAATTTTTGTAATTACTATTTATTAATACAGTTTTTACTATTTATCTTCCTACTTCTTAATACCCCCCTCTTAAATACTGTTCAATTCCACATATTTTGATATCAGAGCCAAACCTGGTGGGGATAATATTGTTCATTAGCTGTTTTTACTTCAATTTCTGTATAATACAGTTTTTACTGACCTTGTGGTGACTTCTACAACCTCCTATGAGGCTTCTTGCCTAATCTGTGAACAGTATTTGGTGGGGGTATTATCCCCACTAGATTTGGCTATATATATATATATTAGCATTTTAGTGTTCGGAAAAAGTGTACATAAAATTAAGATGTGTTAAATTGAAAATAAGATGCTTGAAGTTATACAACATTGCTTCTGAACCTTATAGAAAATTTATTTCATCAATTTATCACATTCCTAATAAATGATTATATCATTAATAGATTTTTTTTGTTTGAAAATATATTAATGACTTTCTCTAAATTTATTTTTATGAGTTTTTGTGTTGCTAATAACCTGAATGTTACATAATATAAAATTTAAAAACTACTAATGGATAAATTGTTCTTAATTAATGAATAAGTAAAAATATAACTCAAAAATATATATATATGGATAAATTCAGTAATTTGATATCAGGAGACATGTGTTTCTTATGTCATTTTCTTTCTAATTTATTAATTTCTAAATTCTTAAATGTTTTTTCAATATTGTTAATATTTGAAAATTCATCTATTGTGGATGATTTGTAGATTGATTCTAACCTATGATTATCTGAAACAGTTTTATCTTCTTGGTTAATTACTTTCAATTCTTGAAATATTTCATCAATTTTTTCAGACTTAGAATCTGAACTACAGTCTTGGTTCACTACCTTAACAGAGGAAGATGACTTAGTAGAATTATTCTTTAGTTCCTGAATCATTTTATCAAATTTTTTTATTAATTGAAATAATTTTTAAAGTGGTTTTATCTAAAAAATTTATTAAAGATTTTTCTTTCAGGGTTTCACTAGGCTTAGGTTCATTGAGAACATCAACCTTTGTTTCAATTTTGTCTAACTGTTTACCTATTATAATTATACTCTGGTTAGTATAATTGAGTTGTTCAACTAATTTATTGTTTGGTTCTTCTTCCTTTATAATTTTGAAAGGAGAAGCAGTGATTAAGTAAACAATACTATCAATAACTAGCCATAATAGGCGAAAAATAGTATAAATTATGTAGAAAATGAAGTAGAAACAGTTAATGAACAATATTATCCCCATCGAGTTTGGCTCTGATACCAAAAGGCGTGGAATTAAATAATATTTGGAGGGGGTATTAAGAAGCAAGAAGATAAACAGTAAAAATTGTATTAATACCCCCATGCTTCTTAATACCCCATCCAAATATTGTTCAATTCCGCGCCTTTTGGTATCAAAACCAAACCTGGTGGGGATAATATTGTTCATTAATTGTTTCTACTTCAATTTCTGCATAATTTCAACTGTTTTCCGCCTATTATGGTTGGTTATTAATAATATTGTTTACGTATTTGCTTACATGAATAATTACTTATATTTAATCTCACTCTCCGCCCAAGTGGCTGGTTATTCTTATAATTGATTATTTCTCTGTATTATTTGTTTGCCAAATCTGTGAATCTGTTCATCAGAGGCTGACGTACCAGCTTTTATTTGGTTAAGCTTCAGGGACTTAGGTAAGACCTCTTAGATACGTAAATTCCGAGGGTGTGGTGGTTGTAGAGGCAAAAGGGAGAAGAGTAAAGCCTAGTAGGAGGTTGTAGAAGTCACAACAAGATTAGTAACAAAAATATAGTATGAAATTCTCAATAATAAGAATAATTTAGTTATTCTGAGCAATGAGTATGTTATCTAGAAGTAGTTCTTCTAGTAGCATTAGGTCTATGATATCTTCAATATCCAACATAGTGGATAATGAATATTTTGAATTTGCAGATGATCAAGTAGATCATAAATATTTTGAATACTCATCAGATGATCAGAATGATCATTTCGAATACCTTTCAGATGATCAAGAAAATCATTCTAAAGACTTTAATCAAGTAAATGATAGGGTATGGAACATATCCAATAAAAATAAGAATTTCAATTCTAAATTATCCATTAGAATTCAACTAGAGCAAAAATTTAAAAATTTAAAAATTAAAGGTCTAGAACCTAAAGGAATAAATTTTCAAGAAAGTCAGACAAACCTTAATACTAAACAATCTAATAAAATTAATTACCTATCTTTTAATTCTAAAGTTAGGAAGTCTAACTAGTCTAGTACCCCTAAAAGTTCCTTTTATGGATCATCTATTAATAATGATTAAGATTTTATGATTAAAGAATCAAAATAAAAATTAAAAAATTATAAAAACTTGAATCCAAATATTCTGCAGCAAGAATACAAACCAGATTGGGCAAGTCTAAATAAACACAATAATGACCCAGCCAACCTTAATAGACATAATAGGTTCAAAAATTCATATAATATGGATCAAAGAAAAATTATACTTGCTGAATGGAAGGCATTCATGCAAAAATATAAAGTTAACAAATTTTTCCTTGATTATATCGAAGATATTTATAAGAAAAATATTAAAATAATTTCTAAATCTAAATGGGTCAAGGAAGACTCCAGTGTGGTAACTGTCAGTCATCCACCACCTAAAAATCCTAATTAATCATAAAAGTTCTCAACCTAATAAAGATTTCATTAAATCTGTCCAACTTCATTATGAGAAAACTCATGATGAAGAAATACTTAGAAGGTTAAAATAATGTCTCAGAATCAGATAACCATAGTTTAGAATCAACATATGAGCCATCCATAATTCATAATTCTTCAAAACATAAAATTAAAGAATCTTGTAGGTCAGAATCCTATAAACCTTCAATTAGTATTGAGGACCAATCCAAAGATTTAGAAATTAAATCATCTGTCAATGTCAGTAACCATGACAGTATCTTTGAATTAGAAATTCATAGGTTAAAATCCACTTATGAATATTCCATAATTAATTAATCTTCAAATATTAAAGAAACATTAAAGAATTTAAAAACTAATGAATCATCTTATTCTGGTAAGATTGATAATCAAAATAATTGTTCAGAATTCGAAAATCTAACTAATAATAAATTTCAAGAATTAGAGGACAGTAGTTCAAATTTAGAAAACCATAGGTTAGAATCAACCTATGAATCTTTCACAATTAATGAATCTTCAAACATTAGCAAAGTTGAAGAAACATTAAAATGTTTTGAAACTAAAAAACCATCCTCTAAGGACATTAACCATAGAAATTCTTTAATCACCGTTTCTCCTTTCAAGATTTCAAAGGAAGGAGAATCAAATCAAAAATTAGTTGAACAACTCAATTACACCAATCAAAGTCTAATTACAATAGGTAAACAATTAGACAAAATTGAAAATAAAGTTGATGATCTTCATAAACCTGAATCTAGTGAAACTCTGGAAGAATTTTTATAATAAATCTTTAAAACAAAACCATTCCAAATATGGTTCCCCTCAATAAACAGATTGATAATGCATTTTATGAATTAAAAATAATCAATCAAGATAATAGTTCAGATCCAGAAAGTCATAGGTCAGAGTCCACCTATGATTCGTCTACAATAAATGAATCTTCAAACATTAATAATATTGAAGAATCAATTAAAAATTTAGAATAATCCGAAATTAAATCTGAAAAGACTATTAATAATATACGTCATGAATTAAAGGTAATTAATCAACATAATAATTTAGATTTAGAAGATCATAGGTCAGAATCCACCTATGAATCGTCCACGATAAGTGTATCTTCAAACATTAATAATATTGAAAAGTCACATAGAAATTTATAAATTAATAAATTAGAAAGAAAATGGTCTAAAAGGCCTATTCCTCTTTATATTCAAAGTTCTGAGAATTCTTTAGTTAACCAATTTTCTGTTTCTACAGATAAATTGCACAAATAAAATATTGATAGACTTTCTAAGTAGGAAGTTCTCAATAAATTTCAACACATGACAATGATAGCTAACAGCTACATTAGCACACACAATTTACTTCATAATGAGGTAATCAATCTTTTAGTCACAAGATTCATAGGAATGCTATATTCCTGGTGGGAAAATTATCTCACAAAAGAATTCAAAAATCTCATCCTTTCAACAATAAAGATTAATGTTGAAGGAACACTAAATATTGAAGAAAAACTGGAAACAATACCTAATGCCACTAATACACTTCTCTACACAATAGTTAAATACCTCATTAGAATGTCGAGTAATATTACTTCACATATCCATAATCAATTGACCAAACTTAGATGTCCAACCCTAAGTAAAATACACTGGTCCAAAAACATATTTTTGTCCAAAGTAACGTCAAGGGATGATAACAATCAATCATCTTGGAAAGAAAAATTTATTAATAAATTACCCATTTTATACACACACAAAATAAGAGTAGTTGTTAGTAATAACCTAGGAAACATAGAGTATGATAGTCTTACTCATGGTACGATTATTACTACAATACAAAATTAAGATTTTGGAATATGCACTGATATGAAAAATAAAATTATAGAATATGAATTAGGAAATTCTTGTGAGCAATATGGTTTACCCCCTATTAGAAAAAAATTACATTCAAACCCTAGAATGTCTCACAAGCTTGATAGGAGAAAATACCATAAGAATAAGCATAAGATTTTTAACCAATATTTTTCAAACAATAAAAATTTTGACAAACGTTTCTCCAAGAATAAAATTTATTCTAGAAGAAAACACAATAAATTTTCTTTTGATAAAAATAAACTTAAGTATTTTAAATATGGTCAAAATGGTCATTCCTTTAAAACTTGTCAAGTTAAAGACAAAATTAATCAATTACAAATCTCTAATAAAGACAAAATTAATCAATTGAAAATTAATCCATTTCATTCCCAAATTCCATTATGTTCCTAGACACAATAACAAAAATCTCAGTTTTTACAAAGATATCCTCTTAGAAATAAAATTCATAAAAAATGCTGAGGAAAGAATTATTTACCATTCTTTCTTTATTCTCAAGATCATAACTATGAAGGTTTGGAAAATCCATTCTTCAAGTTTCAAAGTATTTTTAAATAAAAACAATAATTATTTTAACGGTATTGAAGAATGGCACGGGATTTTCTTGCATCAAAGTAGTGACTATTCTCACTTTTGATTTTTAAATTTTGATAACAATTTCAAAATTGATTTTCCAAATCGGTTCTCAAAATGGTGGTCCATTCATGGTCTTACCTTTGAACGTTTTCCAATTGATTTACAATAATAGTTCAATTATTTTTAGAGGTTTATAAGCCCTCACCAACTGAGGTTTCCTTTCCCCAAATACTTTATTTTACAAACAAATACAAAATACCATAGATTTTTAAATGGCAATACCCGGTTGAAAATAAAATCCTCACCAGACCATATTATACTAAATGGTGGGATAAATTGAATACCTATAAAATTATTACAATCCATCAACCATGAATTTGTAAGTATCCAACCCAATATGGGACTAGCAAATCTATTTATCCAAGCTCCATTAGAATTTGATAAGCCCATTGACCTAGCCCCACAAATAAAACTATCTGGTCTAAATTCTTCTAAACCCAAATCAAATCTTGAGTCCAAATCCTATTCAAAGGGTAAATCAAAGACCACCAAGCCTAAACTCAAATTAGAGGAAGAATTAATTCTACATCTCCTTTTAGAAGATAATAATGAACCAGGCTCTGAATCACTTGCAGAGTCAAGTCACCAAACTAAATCAAAAATCCAAATAGATCAATTACCTCTCAGCAATTGAAGGCCATATTCAAAAGTATTGATCCTAGTGATAATGAACAGATCCGAATTAACCAGTAAACAAACGGATTTATCTTTGGCAAAATGCCAGTGTTAGAATAAGATCCAAGAATCAATTGTTCTGACAACTCAACATAATGCAACGATCATAATGATCTTCAAGAAAAGCAAACAATGGCAATAGTTACAATAAACTTTCTAGACAGTAATTATGATTTCTCCAACAAATCAAAAAGGACACAAGAATCCAAGATAACAATTATCAAGGGATCGAATGTGCAACCGTCTCAATTTCATTTCAACCACAAACAATTATGACAGAGTAATTATGAAGTCATGAAGACCGAGATAACGATTATCGAGGAATCTTTACATTTTTGTCTTTTTCTGTAATAGTTATACTAGTTGTTGAATTATTAGGCAACTATTTACGCTTTTTACTATTATTAGTCAAAAATAGGCATGTAAAATGTTTTTACTTTTGTAGAATAGAATAGTTTAGGTAAGTGATGAGTTTCCGGTGAACTCCACTTTCCTTAGCTATAAATAGGCAGTCTCTCCCATTTGTGAACCAAAACTTGTTTTACAACTCTTACTATTTGAGAGCTAAAATGTGTTTTGTGAAACAAAGCCTTCTTCTTCTGCTCCTCTTTTGTAAATCTTTTCTTCAACATAAATTAGTGAGGGAGAGCACTAATTTATCGTTGCCAATAAACTCTGTTTGTGTAAGTTTTTAATCTTACACCCTAATACAGTTTTTGTAATTATTGTTTATTAATATAGTTTTTACTATTTATCTTCTTGCTTCTTAATACCCCCTCCAATATATATAATATTTAAAGTTGTTATTCTTACTAATGAGTCACTACAACTAAAATTATATATGAAGTGCAAGGTGCATTGTTTGGTGAATGTATTATTTAGCTCGGGAGTGTGATTGATGCATTTTTTAAATAGTCAAACTCCAATATACTCCAAATTCATAAAGATTAAAAAATTACTTCATTGTCTATTTTTTTATAGCAAAGAAAGGAAATGAATATACTTAAGTTTTGCTAATCCCAAAATTTAGCTAAGGCATAATGGGGAGTAGTTGTGAAATTCGCACAAGAGAAGCACATTGAACAAGGAAAACCAATTACGCGTCCACCCCAAATACTGAAGGGAAATCGAAGTAACTTAATGATCTGCACGTCGTGTAAGCCAATGGAAGAACTCCTACCAAAAGAAAGTCTCGTTATGCCAAGCCCGAGAAAGAAAAATGAGTCCCCCAAGCCAACTAACTTGAAGATGACAAAAGATGGTTCATATTGAGTGATACAAAGGTGATTTGAACATGGAGAAAAAATGGAAGAAGAAGGCAAGTGAGAGAAACGTAGGGAGAATAAGCCATTGACGATCAAGACCAGAGACATCATGGATAAAGCAACAAAGCTCTATTGGTTGGATAAAAAAGAAGCAAAGTATTAAAGAGGATGATTCTCCATAAAAGGAAAAAGGATCACCTGTGAAAGTCACTCTTCCCAAAAGATGGAAGATCACACATGACCACTACAGTCGGCCAGTTGAAGTGCTCACACAAGTGAGACATCAGCACATAACTCAGAAGCTAGGTTAGTGAAGGAAGACCATGCGGAGTCCCTTGACGCCAAAATCCTAAGGAAAAACTATAAAAGGGGAAGATATTTGAGGAAATTGGCAAGAGTCGAGAGGTAAGTAAAATCCTTCATTGAACCAATCTTCAAAGCTTTCATGCAAATGAGGACCTCAAACTTAGCTTAGAGGCTAGATTCATTTTCCTTACTCAAAGCTTGTGACATTTTCTTTGTAACATAGAGGCTCACTCAATACAAGAGGCCATTGCTCAATATTTGCTTAAATCACTTTTATTCTTTTATGCACTGTTTTTTTTTCATTTCTCATTTCTTTTACATTTGAGAGTCATGGAAAGAGATAATATTGTTTGAGGAATTATGAAACATTCCGATCAAACATATATGCTTAATTCTTGACATTTCTCAATAAACTATGTTTTGACATAAATACGGAGCTCAATAGCCCAGCTCTGTATTCAGCCTATCTCTAAAGAAACACCCGCAACAAGTTTTTCTTCTATGTAGTTAGTGAATTAACAAAAAAACAAACATATTATGTGCAAAGCACGTACGCTTCAACTATTTTACTAAAGATGTGCTCTAATTCTTATAGATTTTGAAATATAAACAAATGGAATTTTAGAAAATTCATGCTAAAATAGTTTAGGAAAAACTACAAAATACACCCTCTATGTTTACACTTTCAGTCATTTCTAACCTTGAAGTTTTATTTATGTCATTTCCAACCTTAAAGGTACATTTTTGAATTAAAACTAACCTTCCATCTAGTTCCGTTAAAATTGCCATTATTATAGCCATTAGCTTATAAACTAAAACACAAAAACTCACTCGTTTTGGCTACTAATTAACCTAGGGTGAAATTAAACTACATTTCATTTCACTTCTCCTTCTCCATTTCACAAAACCCAACCATTTTAGAACTCATGCATGACCGCCAGACTTCTCCTTCGTCGAGCTCTAACGGTGAGAGTTGCTCGCACATTAGATAATTACTTTGATCATTTATGAGATATCAAACTTGGGATTTTAATTTTTTTTCCATTTAGATCTACTTTCTCCTTCAAATTTAGGGTTTTAATTTTGTTCCCTTCAGATTTGAGTAATTCACATTATAGGACAGTAGATTTTAACTCATTCACAAATGTCCCAATTATAATTCGTGAATCTTCAGAGTTCTTTTTTTTATGAATAAGATCGGTATTGTCTAAAAAAATAGATCCATCAACAATCAATGAACAAACATATGAGCTATGATCACTGTTAGAGTTCGACGAAGAAGTGTGACAAACGTGCTGAAAACCTGGAGAAGGAGAAGTTAAAAAAATGAAATTGGTCAGAAAGGGATTGCGCCCTAAAAACACTAGAATTCTATTATATTATTGAGACATTTAATTCTGATTAGTTATATATAATTTATTCTTATATTATGTACAATGCATTATTATAAAAGATCCACAAGCATAATAGTATTTGGTTTATGGGTCCTACGGATTTTAGCTCATGAGAACAAGTTATTGAACCAAGAGTCCTTTATGACTCGTAAATACTTAATTTTAGAGTCTATAGAGTTTAGCTCATGGGAACAAGATATTTAACAAAGAGTCATTTATGACTTGTAAATACTTAATTTCACAGTCTAGTGAAGCTGGGCGCATTGCTAAGAGAATATTGTAGTACATTAACTCTATTATGTAGAGTGTCTTACTTTGATCACTAAGTGGAGTATCTAGTTAATATGATAGCGCATTTGAAATGTATTGAAATGACTAATGAGTCTAATTTTTAGTAAAGTACTATCAAGTGAAAATCATGACTCATTGCTATTATTTTACGAGTGCTCTCAATCTTCAGAGAGTTATAAACTTATATTTAATAATTTATTTATTTTGATCTATTAAGAATGAGACTCTATGAGTCAACATGTTCCGCAGGTTGGATGATTGAGTTATTAGATTGTGAGTCCATAGATTCTCAATAGTAGAATCCATAAACACTTTTAATTAAGTGACATAGTACCTCTTAGGTAATTCGTTTATATGGTCACAGTAAAGTAAGCGCTTAGCATGTCTTGTCGAGTACTAGAGATTTAATATTTTTACTTGAGGCATCAATTATGAAAATTATCATAGTTGACCGATAAAATGAATTTGAAACTTATAATTATGATTTTATAGTAGAATTAATCGTAATTAATAATTAATAAGTTCTATTATAAGTTTAATCGGTAGAGTTTCTTAATTATATAGTCAAATATATTTTTATCCTTATGATCTCCTTACTAGGCTCGGATTTGAGTTACGTTATGACGGGACTTGTTCAATAAATAAGTGGCTCAACGTGGATATCCTATAGTCAACCATGTGGTCTAAAAACTAGCTCAGTGTTTCTTCTAAAAGGCCAACGATTAATTAAAATTAATTTATTTAATTTTAATTAATTAATTATAATAAAACCCAAACAACGGTTGAGAATTTACTAGGGGTGTGCAACTGTCCTAAAAAAATGTCTCGTCCTGAAAAACCGCCCCGAACTTAGCGGGACGAGATGGTTTTTTGTTTTAGCCGGGACGGGACGAGACACAGGATAAAAGCCCATGTCCTGACTTTGTCCCATCCCGTCCCGATATATATATGCATAGTATTTTTTGTAATTTTAACCTTAATTCTTTTAATTTTTAACCTTTATAACTTAGTCTAGTTTTTAAATTATTATTTATACTTTTTAGTAATAACCTAACTTAAATTATAACCTTAAACGTTTCTAACTTTATAAACTAAAACCTAACCTATTTCAGGCCAATAAAATAAAAAAGCCCAATAAAATACATAAGTGCAAAAAAGGGCCGTTATTAATTTAACCCAGAAAAATATCAAATTCAGCCCAAAATCCCTAAAAAACAGCCCAACGGTGTTCAAAACAGCCCAAAAGAGCCCAAAACGCAGCCCCAAAACAACTAAAACTTGTCCTGTGCACACCCCTAGAATTTACCAACCGTTGCCTTGTTTCACATGGGTTACAATTGTAACCCATGTGAAGAGATGGCATTTTTTAAGCCATTCTTCATAATTTCCTTTTTGGATAATTTTTGCTTCTTAAGAAATGAAGTAAAAATGCCATGGTTGAGCAAATTTTTTCTGAAGAAAAACATGAGTTAGCGTTTTGGTTTGATTTTATTTGAGTGTCCACTCACTAAAAAATTTTGGTTGACGGTTCAAGAAATAGTAGGGAAGACTATGAGGTTTCGATTTTCGATCATCACGCTCCAAAATGTATTTTTTCTAATTCTTGAGTAGGTTATTTCTTGAATATTTCAAGATCCAGTATTTTCTGCTGCGACGATTCCTTTAATTGGTATCAGAACAAAAATTTTGAATTATTCGAGAAATTGCTTGTGAAATATTATTGATATTTTTATTATTTTTTATATTACCATGCATAACCATTTAGATTTTATGTGTAAATTTCGGTTGGTTATATAATTAAAGGGATAATCAATGAAGATATTATTTTTCCCTTTAGGATTCATATCTAACTTTCATAGATTCTTGTAAACTTTCTTCGTGAAAGGAGTATCGAAGATGGATGATATCTCGCGTCAGCGTAGAAGTGGTTAAACGGTGAAAGATTGGCTATTTGGTTCATAACTTTTAGATCCGATATCGGATTGAGCCGATTCAAATTCTCTGGAAAGATAATCGATGACCCACATTTTTGTGTTTCACCAAGAAGACCAGATTTGGATGTTTTCCCTGTCAAATGTGAGGCTGAATTTGACACGTCAAGGAATGATGGAAATTTCAATTTTTTTGGTTCGGTTCATTGGAACGGGATGATTCTCGTGAGGCAATGGATGATGGTCGATGGTGGCCAGCAGATGCAACCCATGGTGAGATCAAGGGTTGAACAAGTTGTAGACGGTTCCGGTATCAGGGGTCGATCTCACTCTATCTTGAAGATCAGTTTTAGACTTTAAATTAAGATATGGTAGGGTTATGCAAGGCTATAGTATATTTTATATACTTATCTTTTATACCTTACTATTTTTTTATTATATTTTATACTCAACATGTTTAGATAATTTTATTTTATGTACATCACATTTGGTTATCATGTGGCTTTAGGTTTTTAAAAGGATAAGCGTCTGTGATTGCATAATGAAGATAATATTAAGCATAATTGATTAGGGTATGAAATGGCTAACCCTAGAAGCATGTTATTAGTTTTATTTAAATGTAATTTTTAATTTTTATAATCTCACTAGATATTTAATTTCTCGTTAATTAAATTAAGAGATTATTAGAATTTTGATAAAATTATATTAACTTGAATATAATACAAATTGAGCATGTTTGTTTAATCGAAGTTGATTGCTAAAAATTAGGTTGACTAATTACCTAATATCACTTAGTAACCCACGATAATAAAAACTCACATAATTTAGAAAATCAAGTGGGAGCGAGATCCTTAATCGAAATTCACGGTCTCCATTATTGGATCACAGTAAGGTGCTAGGATACATCATTTTCAATCTTAGAAGCTCCCTAAAAAAGGGCATTCAAAGTATCAGATATTATAAGTACGGCCTTCATAATAATCACCTTGATAAGTGAATTACTAGAAATGATCTGTCTAAGCAGGAGTTGTCCACTTATCACAAGTCTGAGGGTGAAATAGTAGTATACATTTGACTCGTTTTTATAGTATTCCGCCTAAGCGGTTCTTATTACTTATTTCAAGAGACCAAAGTTGAACGTTAGTTAATTGCTAGATATTAATACTAGATTAGTAGGATTAATATGTATTTGTTGGGGGTTATGCACTCAAAACATGTGTATTGACATTTTGATATAAAATTTAAATAGGGTTACATTTTTCTTATAATAGTTCTTTTAAATTATTGTTGAATAATTTATATAAATATTTGAAAATTCCATATTCATTAATGAGACTATGATCGTGTATTAGTACGAGAGGATTAAAATCATAGATAATGAATGAAATTATCAACAACATATTAAAGAATGGAAACTTTAATGAATGGTTGCTAGTACAGTTCACCAAACATTATGAATGCGTCTCATCTAGATCCAGATCATTGATGTGGATAGACATCTTAGTGAATGTACTTTATATATTAAGATTGTATATAACAGGACCGATGTGGATTAATATATTTATTTACGTGTCGTTTATCATAAAAATTTAATACACATCAATTCGATGATCATGTGTAGATCAGTCTGAATCCTGAGTAGTCATAAACTCCTATGCATATTTACTGAATCTTTTGATTCACTCGTTAAGGTCTGTTTGTTAATCAGGCTAGTTACTTTTGTTTTGAAGATTCAGTGAAGTGGATGGTTGAGGACATGATCTTACAAGATTTGAAATCTAAGCTTTTCTAACGGATCGTATATTGGTTCTCTTAAGTGTTAATTCTAGAACTGAATGGTTATTGAGCTCAAATTTATAATAAGATTATAAATTAGTCATTCACTAGTGAATTAATGGTAATTAAGGATCAAGAGATAATTAGAAGGGTAAAATGATAATTTTGACAAGTTCTAATTTACGAACCAATAATTGGAGGATAAAACTGCCTTTCCAGTACCCTTTGGCCATTATGAATGGAATGTTTTACCATTTGGTGTGAAAAATGGTTCATCTGAATTTCAACATATCATGAATGATATCTTTAAAGCTTATACTGCATTTATTATCTGTTACATTGATGATGTCTTAGTATTCTCATCATCTATAGATCAGCATTTTAAACATCTACATAATTTTAAGAATGTTGTTAACCGAAATGGTTTAGTTTTATCTGCCAGTAAAATAAAATTATTCCAAACAACAGTAAGATTCTTAGGCCATAACATTTCTAATGGCACTATCATTCTTATTAACCATAGTATAGATTTTACATCTAAATTTTTAGATGAGATTAAGGATAAAACACAATTACAAAGATCCTTAGGAAGTCTGAACTATATCCGTGATTTTTATCCAAAATTAGCTCAGGATACTGCTCTTCTGAATAAGAGACTTCAGAATAAACCTATTACTTGGACACCAAATTTGACACTAGCTGTAAAAAAACATTAAAACTAAAATAAAACAGTTACACTATTTAGCTTTACCAAATCCTACAAGGCATAAAATTCTAGAAACCGATTCTTTCAATCTAGGTTATGGAGGTATTCTCAAACACATAAATCTTCATAATCAAAAAGAAGAATTATTAAGATTCACCTCTGGTACTTGGAAAGGACTAGCAAAAAATTATCCGACGATTAAACAAGAATGTTTAGCAATAGTGAAATGTGTACTAAAGTTTCAAGATGATCTGTTAAATCAACATTTTCTAATCTGTGTTGACTGCTCTGCAGCAAAATAAATCTTTAAGAAAAATGTACAAAATCTTGCATCTAAACAGATATTTGCATCATAGCAGATTATTTTATCTATTTTTTATTTTGACATTGAGTATATTAAAGGTGAACAGAATTCTCTTTCTGATTTTCTAACCCGTGAATATTTACAAGGACAAAACTCTAATAATGAGTAACCGAAGAAGAGGCCGCAACTCTTATGGGCGCAGATGAGGTAGAAACACTCTGCAATATCTGAATAATGGGATCTTTTGGCCATCAGAATTCCTAAGTGTACAAGAGGTTACTCACAAGAGTACTAAAGAGGTCCTTTTGACACTAGAGTAGTATGTTCCTAACCGTATCTCTGAGGAAACAATCCTCATTATTGAACCGAATGATGAAAAATGAATGGAAGATCCATGAGAGATAAAGACTCGTTATCTCTCCACACAACAGTACCCAACCAAATTCGAACATTATAGATATAGCTATGAATCTATAGTAGTCCAATCTGGAAGCATAGAAATAAGACATACATTCCATGACTCTAACCGAAATACCAGCCCTATTACTTTCAGTAAGGTTGTAATCCGTAACTTCATCTCCATCAATCAATAGGGTCTGCACCCCCATACTACCAGAACTATGGAGATACATCAAAAAACTGTAAAATACAGTTATTGGGATTACATGAAATCCTTTACAAATACGTTTTATTATCAAAATCTGATACGTAACCATACGTGGTTTATCCGTATATGTTCCAAAGTATTAGACGCAAGTCTACTAAATTGGTTCCTCCTATAGTGGGATAATTTTGGTCTCATGTTTGATACTTTACCTGAAGTACTTCAAATTGAATTTAAGGAATGGCATTCACAATATGTCTTTCTCAATAAAAACATTACCGTATCAAAGACGTCGGTACATTTTATTATCCGATTCAATATCCCATGGATTTGGAAACGGGATCTCAAATGTGAATACCAGAATGGTATACCTGTACTTAAACGAATCTTCTTCACAAAATGGCGGGATAAATGTATGAAACCCCTCTTAACTGAATTAATTAAGATGATTAAAACCCATGTACAAGCCTGCTATGAAGCAGTGCCTAAGACGTTACCAGCATCAACGACCAATCCATTCTTAAATGCTCAAAACATAATTAAACAACAGCTCCCACCCATCAGTGAAAAAGAACTGGCCGTCAAAACCATGGACTTTGTCAAAAACCAGTTCCAATATGGTTTTGGATCCGACACCTCCTCCATGGTTACATCTAGTGCACACCCGAGTCCACAACGGTAATCAACTCAGACTAATCTACCTACTACAGATCTCAGTCTTGACCTCACTCAACATAATGCCTTCATCATCTTAAGCGGTGAAAGTCAAGACTCGAATGATGATCTGCTAGATCTGTCCGCAGAACTAGACCCATCAGAGCCAGCCATTGCTGACTTTTGGAAATCTTTGACTTCTATCATTTCAGACCAGATCGAAAAAGACAGGAAAAATAAAATTGATCTGATATGATCTAATCATCCGATAACGACCATACCATTATTGCAGACAGCTGTCATGCACCATCAGAAGCAAACAAAAAAGTAGATTCCTCAACTAAACAAGTGGAAGTCTCTCATGCAGCAACACTACTTGTATAATAATCAGTTGTGATAATTTTACTTGTACCATAGTTACTTTACGATATACTCTAATTACTTTTATATACGTAAGTTAAGTTGCTTTATTATAAAAGGGCACCTCACCCTTGTGGAGGATCATCGCATGTTTTAATATTTCCCTTTAGTGTGTAATAGGACGCTTATGTGCTGAGCAAGAAATAAATGTTCTCCTTTGCCTATACACACTCTCTCTAAACTTTCTCTCTCTACTCATCTTGTCTCCGTTTCATTCTTCGTACAACTTTCACGCAATTAACGTTGCTATTCTCCGGAGCTCCAATGCTCCCTAACCGTAAACTGTACCTATAATGGTTAGCCCCCTCACTTGATGGGTGCGTTTTGGTTAGCCGTAAGTTGGTATCAAAGCCATGAGTAGTCTTGGTTATGTACTGTTTATATTCTCTTTACATTAGGCATACATGGTCACACACACACATGTCTGACCTTAGCTCTGCATCTATAACATTCATAGCTAATACTATAGCCTTCATATATGAGGTAACCGAATTAACTGCATATCAAGATGTAAAAGAAGCCTTAGATAAATGTACTATACGAAGGTAAAACCCGAAACAAATTTATAAAATTGGAGCATTTCATTTCACTAGCCACAAAATAATTAAAACTTGTGAATATACCATCCCATTACAGCATAATGATGATATCATTTATCTGCTACATATTCATGATTTATACCCGTTCATGCAAAAATAGCATACAATGCACCTTTAGAGATGGTATGTGTCTGAACTGGAAAGCTTCCTTTATGGGAGCCATAGAAACTAGTTTATCTCATGGACCCATTTATTTTAATATTTATCCGAATTTAAGTATTGCGTTGTCTGACAGCAATCTAGCCAAAGTGCTTGAACTGAGAGTTCAATCTCATGATTATGATTATCTACCAGGATCTTCTCCCTTTGCAATCCTATTTAGGATTCATCTTAAGATTATCACAACCTTAAATCATTATACCAGAAAGCAAAGTGAGTAAGGACATACAGTCTTTATTGATACTAATCTGTTCAACAGCCGAGTTGATGTTCACCGTATGATTTCCTGATCTAAAATCACCTTTCCTGACACCTGGAAAATCCCCCAGACTGTTCCTACCAGACCTATCATCAGACAATCCATCAAAGATGTCATCCAAACCCAAGGAGGAAATGCCTATCTTCATTTTCAGAAACCAACTCTACCTCTGACCAGAAGCCCTTCTAGTCTAAGCAGCCGTAGTATTCGTCCCTATAAGGTGGAAATACCTAAATCCTCTAGAGCATCCATAGATGACCCTCTCGAATCAGAAGAATCTAATCATTCTTTTCTCACAAAAGATCATATTAGAGGAATTCATATAAATATAATTTTCAGAAATTATATATACAAATAATTATCGATTATTTTTTTAATTATTGATATGTGAGACAGAATATCTAATTTATGAAATTAGATAATTAAACTATTATTAGATAA
Organism: Datisca glomerata; assembly: GCA_003255025.1. Lineage (NCBI taxonomy): Eukaryota > Viridiplantae > Streptophyta > Magnoliopsida > Cucurbitales > Datiscaceae > Datisca > Datisca glomerata. The sequence continues at coordinate 31,980 of QANY01007449.1, forward strand.
TAGTTTGAATCAATTAAATCTGTTATTTGTGAAATAACAGATAATTTAGTTGATAGAGATAATCAGATAAGTTAAGTTTGAATTGACTGATATCTAGAATATCTATCTGATTAAAATAAATATTTAATTTGTAGTAATTGCCACGTGTCGATTAATGATTGAGAAATATAGATCACCATGGATTGCTGTAGTGTCACGTGGCACTACAGCAGTGTAACACATAGTGTCGTGAGGCACTGTCATGGTTTATGCCAACTATGGTGCGGTGTGGCACTGCAGTTGTGCACCATTATATAGTGGATCCCATTGTATTGGGCAATTGAAAATTAAATATTAATTTTTAATTATCCCTAAATATCTGATACGTCATTATCTAGAAAAGATACATATATTATTCTAGTGGCCTCAGCTGATGAATAAGTTCATCAGTTAATCAATCAAGAATTGAATAGAGAACACAGTTAGTGTCGGTGTATTTTTCGTTGCGATTAAAAGTTAATCAAATCTCTAGATCTCATGTGTTGAGTACATCTAGAGATAGAAAAAATGTCTTGTAAAATTCTATGTGCCCACGCATGTCATAGTGCGTTGAAGATTGACTTGAAAGATCTTGGTATGGATCTCAGAGTCTACTAATCGTTGGAACGGTTTCGTGGGATGGAGGATCGTTCAACTTTGCAAGGACACTTGATATAGACTACAAGAGGTATATGATTCCTAACCTTGTTGTAGATTTAATGTATAAATATATAATGGATCCTGATTGAAAAGATCTTTAAAAAAAAAATTTATTTCTAAAAATCGTTGCGTCTCGCTTGTTTTCTTTTTATCGAAAAAGATTTGTTTTTATTAAAAAAATTTAACGCCTCTGCTGCGCGTTCGCCGCATTTTTCAACAATTGGTATTAGAGTTGTCTTTATATATTTATATGTTAAATATGTGTGGGTTTTCTTACATTATTCATATAATTTGAGATATATATGAATGCATGGATGTTTATGTTTTTTGAATGTATGGAAACTAATGGATCGTTAATTATATGGTGATCGTTGGGTTAGGTTTTGTTCTTTTAATTTTTTCTTAGATCTTGTGTAAGCCGTTTTGGGGTGTAAGAATTTTTGTAATTTTATTTTGAATATTTATTGTAATTATTACGACCGCGAGAAGATGAAAAACGCATGAGACGAACGGGGAAGAAAAAAGAGGAATTCAAGGGAATTCCGGCGCCGACACCGGAAATTAGATTTTCGACGCTGGAGCCACTGAAAAAACCAGTTCCGACGGCGAACTCATCGGAAAACTGGTGCCGGCAGCGGCTAGGGTTGGTCGACTGTGATGGGTGGCAATAGGAGAGTCCTATCGTTGGTGGCAACTGTCGTCACAATTGGAGAAGTTTCGTAGAAACCCTGTTACAAACTTATCATATCACTGCAGAGTTTGAAGATAACCATATCTCTATCTACTATCTGTTAAATTTTGAAATTAATATAATTTTAAAATTAATTTTTAATTTTAATTTTATGAAAATTAGAAATTAATAGGTTGATTGAGTTTGACCCAAGTTTAGTCAAATCAAATAGTGTTTATTTGACTAAGTCAAAGTCAACTATTTTTTAAAGAGATAATTATAGAAATTAATTTTAATTGAGAAAAATAGTTTTCCAAATTAAATAGGATTTTGTTCAAAACTTGAAGATAGACATCAGAAGGAGAATATAATATTTGAGAAATATGTATTCTTGAAATTCGCTTTGTAATATTATTTCTTTATTTCAAGGGTTGTAATTTAAAAATACACAATAGTCACTCGATCCATTATTATTTTATTTAATGGTTAAATAATTGTTTAATTGTCATGTTTGATAACATGTCCATGCATTAGTCGATCAAATGTCATGTATGAAAATCTCACATAATTTTATTTGATCATGCATCTCTTTAGTAGAAAACCGATTTATTAGGATTGTCCTAACATGTTATATATATTGTTTTATAAAATCAATTGCATGTAAACTGCTAGGTTTTAATTAGTTAAAACTTGATAATCACACCAGACTACTATAGTATCATTTAGGATAACCGACTTAAGTAAAAGGGTTTTATTAAAGTTTGATAAATATAATTAATTAGTTAATCTAAGTTCACCTTACTTAGGTGCTTTAGAAGGCTAAATAAACTTAGACAAATGAGATTGGCATAACTGATTATTAAATATTTATAGGGTTATTATTTTAACCAGTGATTAATTTAGAATTAATTAATTAGTTAAAATGAAAACACATAATCCTAAAATAATAAGTGAGAAAAGGTTAACATGTCAATGTAACCTATGATCTCCATCATTAGTATAACATTGTGAGGTGCAGTAAGGTCCTCGAGATGACTTTGTTTTCATCCCCCTAAGGAAGGTTTCAAGCTGTACCATTACCAAGGTTGGACTTTTTAAGATGATAGAAGGAAGTGATGTAGTTTAGTTTTGACCGACCCTAAGATGACATATTCTAAATAAAGTCATAGAATTTGAAATGATGGGTTACACTTACAAAATCATAATTAAGTTTTGAGTGGATAATTGTGACTTGACCAAATAAGAGATATCTTATTGTTAAAAGAGAAAATATGAGATATTTTAAGTTTTAATTAATAAGGATGGAAGTATTCCATAAATAGTCTGAGGTTAATCAGACTGACCCTAAGACAGCATATTAATCATTGGGTTGTTTTATCATGATCAGTAAATGTTACATTTATGTGTTTATTATGTTGCATTCATGCATCATGTTTACTTTTTGAATTCTAGATATTTATCAATTATATTGAATATTATATGTTTTAAATTTCAGCCATCATTATTATGTCTATCATGGGCAAACCCTGTAACTGCTTTACTCGCTCTTGAAAAATTGAATGGTGAAAATTTCGTACGTTGGAAATCAAATATGAACATAATGCTAATTTGTAAGAACCATAAGTTCGTTCTTACAAAGGAATGTCCAGAGGAGCCCGATGCTAATGCCCCTAAGAATGTTACGGATAAATATGATGCTTGGATAATATCAAACAACCAGGCGAAGTGCTACATGCTTTTGAATATGAATGATGTTCTGAGAACCAAGCATGAAAGCATAGAGACTGCCTATAAGATTATGGAATATCTACACGCAATGTTTGTGAATAAACATGATCAAAGTCATCATGAGACAACTATGAGCCTTATGAAGACTAATATGAGAAACATGTTTTGAACATGTTGCTTCAGTGCGAAAATATGTTTTGAACATGATCAACATAATGCACGAGGCAGAAGTACATGGTACGACCATTGATGAGCGAACTCAATTTAACATTATACTTGAGTCGCTCACACCAATTTCTTCTACGTTCAACATGACCTCATTGTTGAATGAACTACAGACTTTGAGTTACTCAACCTTAGAATAGCCATAGAGGGCGAGACAAATGTTGTTGAGCAAAAGAATTATTCCAATATTGTTAAGAACAAGAAAATGAAGAAGAACAATGGTAAGGACAAAGGTAAGAACAAGAAAGGGAAGAAAGCCAAGACATCGCCAAAAGCTAAGAAGAACAAGAATGACTGCAAGCCCAAGGGAAAATATTTTCACTGTGTGATTGAAGGTCATTAGAAGAGAAACTGTAACAAATATCTCTCTGAGCTGAAAAAGAAAGGTAAATATAATTTACTTGTACTTGAAGCTTGCTTAGTGGAATATGATTTGTCATCCTAGATACTTGATTAAGGAGCCACTAACCATGTATGTTCTTCTTTGTAAATGCTTGATTCGTCAAGTGAGCAGGCTGATGGCGATGTCGTTTAGAGAGTTGGCAGTGGCGCGCTCGTGTCACTTAAAGCATTAAGGACAATCCGTTTACCTTTTGAATATAATTATTTGGTTTTGAACAATGTTTATTATATTCGTGTCTTTTCAAAAAAATTGATTTCTCTTTCATTTTTGCAAGAAAGTTATTCGAAAGTTTCGTTTATTTATAAAGAGTTTTCTAAGAATGGATTCGATATCTTTCATGCTAAAGCTATAAACGGACTGTATATGCTTAAACCGACTGAATGCACATTAAATAATTTTAAATCATTTAAAGTAGCAAAACCTAAAAGGAACAAACGACAAAAAGCTTTTCATAATGACGATAAGGCATCTTAAGTTGGGACATATTAATCTAGATAGGTTAAAAAAGTTAACAAAGAATGGTACTTTGAGAGAACTAAAAGTTGGAACTCTTCCTGTTTGTGAATCATGTCTAGAGGGTAAAATGACCAAAAGACCTTTCGCAGGAAAGGGCCAAAGAGCTAAGGAACTACTTGAGCTAGTATATAGTGATGTCTATGGACCAATCAATGTATAATCTAGAGGTGGGTATGAGTATTTTGTCATTATCATTGACGACTACTCAAGATATGGTTATAGTTACCTAATGCATAGAAGGTCTGAAACTTTTGGAAAGTTTAAAAACTTCAACGCTGAAGCTGAAAAATAATTAGGTAAATCATTGAAAACCCTTAGATCTGATCGAGGCGGTGAATACTTGAATTTAGAATTCAATGATTTTTTGCTAGAGTGTTGAATCTTATCCTAACTCACAACACCTGGAACATCACATCAAAATGGTGTTGCAGAAAGGAGAAACCAAACCTTATTGGATATGGTTATATCGATGTTAAATTACTCATCACTGTCACTTACATTTTGGAGATATGCATTACACACGGCTACATACATTTTAAATGTAGTAACCTCTAGGTCTACAAGCAAGACATCTTTAGAGATATGAAATGATTTCAAACCTAGTTTGCGTCATTTCCTTATATGAGGGTGTCCAACTCACATTTTTAGACTCAAGGCAGAAAAGTTAGACTCAATGTCTGAAGTATGCATATTCGTAGGTTATGCTCCAAAGACTAGAGGTAGGTACTTTATAGTCATAACGATCAAAATGTGTTTGTGTCGATAAATGCAACCTTCCTTGAGCATGACTATATTGAAAATTACAAACCTCGTAGCAAAGTAGTTCTTGAGGAATTAGCCGCTGATGAGATCATACCACCTTCAATTTCTTCTGATAAATGACAAACCAGAGAAACCACAGTTCCTGCCAAGGAAACCCCAGTGCAACGTCGTAGTGGGAGGGTTGCGAGACAACTTGTTCGCTACGAACTAGAGGCACATGTCCTAGTGTCAGACACTGATAAAGACGAACCATTATCTTATGAAGAAGCAATGAATGATCCTAAAAAGGAGAAATGGCAAGATGCCATGAACCAGAAAATGGAATCTATGTATTTCAATTCCGTCTGGGAACTTGTAGATCCACCTAAAGATGCCAAGCCCATTGGATGCTAATGGATCTTCAAAAATAAAATATGTGTAGATGGGAAAATAGAGACTTTAAAGGCACGGTTAGTAGCCAAAGACTATATACAAAGGGATGGATCGATTATGAAGAGACATTCTCCCATGTGATCATGCTCAAATCCATTCACATCCTTTTGTCCATAACTGCTAGTTTTAACTGTGAGATATAAAAAATGGATGTCAAGATAGCTTTTTTTAATGGCTCTCTTGAAGAAAACATCTATATGATGCAACCAGAAAGGTTCGTACAAAATGGGAAAGATCATAAAGTATGCAAGTTGCTTAAATCCATTTATGGATTAAAGTAAGCATATAGATCTTGGAATCTTACCTTTGATGAGATTTTTAAGTCTTATGGCTTCGAGCGAAATGTTGACGACGCCTGTATATATAAATACATCAAAGATAAGATGATGATTTCTTAGTTCTTTATGTTGACGATATTCTACTCATTGGAAATGATGTAAAATTTTTATCAAAGGTAAAGAAGTGGTTAGCTGAGATATTCCAAATGAAATATTTGGGAGATGCGAGCTATATTCTAGGCATCCAAATCCTAAGGGATAGAAAGAACAAGCTCTTGGCACTTTCTCAGACATCTTATATTGATAAGATGATGGAGAGATTTTCTATAGAGAATTCCAAAAAAGGTCAACTACCGACCAGACATAGAATTGTCATTTCCAAGGAACAATGTCCTAAGACATCTCAGGAGGAATAGGATATGAGAAAGGTTCCTTATGCTTCAGCTGTTGGTAGTCTTATATAAGCAATGTTGTGTATGAGACCAGACATATGTTATGTAGTGAGAATTTTCAGTCGTTATCAATTGAATCTAGGTTTGGAACACTGGATTGCAGTAAAGCACATTCTCAAGTATCTTAGGAGAACGAGAAACTATATGCTTGTTTATTCAGGTGGAGACCTGAACCCCATTGGATATACTGTTTCTGATTTTTAATCATACATAGATAGTCAAAAGTCAATGTCTCGATGAATATTCACCCTAGGTGGAGGAGCTGTAGTCTTGAGAAGTATCACACACGTCCTAGTGCGTTGATGATTGACTTGAAAGATCTTGGTGTGAATCTCAGAGTCTACTGATCGTTGGAACAGTTTACAAGGATGCTTGATATAGACTACAAGCGGTATATGATTCATAATCTTGTATGTTGTAGATTTAATGTATAAATATAAATGGATCCTGATTGAAAAGATCTTTCAAAAAAAAATTATTTCTCAAAATCATTGCGTCTCGCTTGTTTTCTTTTTATCGAAAAAGATTTGTTTTTATTAAAAAAATTTTACGCCTCTGCTACGCGTGCGTCGCATTTTTCAACAGTTGGTATTAGAGTTGTCTTTATATATCTAGTGGATTAATGATACTTAAGAATCAATAGGTATTTAGACGGATAAAATGAAAATCTTGACTAGCTCTAATTTATGAACCACTGATTGGAGAATATAACTATATGAAATGATTATATCAGTGGACTACATGAGGATACTCTATAAATACATTCTATAATCACTAAGAGTTCAATTTCATATTTATAGTGGAGAATTAATGGAATTAATAAATAAGATTATTTAATTAAAGAGTTTAATTAATAATCTAGTTTATTAGAGCTTAGCATTATAGGTCCATGGTCCACAAGTCACATCTATACTACGCAGTCTAGGATGTGAATATTTTTTAGTACATGAGAAAATGACAGAATTGCAAAGAAAATTTTATTCTAGGACAAGTACATAATTATGAGATAATAATGTTTGATTAATTAATTGAATTTTATATATATATATATATATAANTAAATAATTATCGATTATTTTTCCAAGTATCGATAAGTGAGACAAAATATCTAATTTATGAAATTAGATAATTAAACTATTATTAGAGAATAATTTGAATCAACTAAATCTGTTGTTTGTGAAATAACAGATAATTTAGTTAATAGGGATAATCAGATTTGTTAAGTTTGAATTAACTGATATCTAGATATTTATCTGATTACAATAAATATTTAATTTACAGTAATTACCATGAGCCGATCAATAATTAGGAATCATAGATCACCCTAGACTTCTGTAGTGCCACGTCGCACTACATCAGTAGGCGTGTAACAGTACAGTGCCACACGGCAGTGCAGTGTAGCGTAACACACAGTGTCGTGAGACACTGTGATGGTTTACGCCAACTGCAGTGTTGTGTTGTATTACAGTCGTGCACCATTATACAGTGAGTCCCACTGGCATTGGGCAATTTGAAATTAAATATTAATTTTTAATTATCCCTAAATATTTGATATGCCATTATCTATAAAAGATTCATTTATTATTCTGATGGCCTCAGTTGATGAATTAGTTCATCAGTTCATCAATCAAGAATTGAATAGAGAACACGGTTAGTGTCAGGGTAATTTTTTTCTATGATTAAAAGTTAATCAAATCTCTAAAAGAATCATCATCGTGTTCTTTTAGAGAATCCTCTCACTAAAGTCTTTCTCAGTAAATTTCTAGATATCATGTGTTGAGTATATCTAAAGACAGAAAATGTGTCTTGTAAAATTTTACATGCTCACACACGTCCTAGTGCGTTGATGATTGACTTGGAAGATCTTGATGTGAATCTCAGAGTCTACTGATCGTTGGAACGGTTTTGTGAGACGGAGGATCGATCGATTTTACAAGGATACTTGATATTGATTATAAGTGGTATATGATTCATAATCTTGTATGTTGTAGATTTAATGTATAAATATGTAATGGATCCTGATTGAAAATGATCTTTCAAATTTTTTTTTTTTAGAAATTGTTGCGTTGCGTTTGTTTTTTATCAAAAAAATTCATTTTTAACTCCTCCGCTGTTTGTGCGGGACATTTTTCAATAGGAGATTGTTAGGATTGTGCCTTAAAAGCACTGGAATTCTATTATATTATCAAGACATTTAATTTTGATTAATAATAAATAATTTATTCTTATATTATGTGCAATACACTCTTGTAAAAGGTCCACAAGTATAATGGTACTTAGTTTATGGGTCCTATGGAGTTTAGCTCACAGGAACAATGTAGTTAACCAAGAGTCATTTATGACTTGTAGATACTTAATTTCACATTCTATATAGTTTAGCTCATGGGAATAAGGTATTTACCCAATAGTCTTTTATGATTTGTAAATACTTAATTTCACAGTCTAGTGAAACTAAGCACTTTGCTAAGAAAAGATTTTAGTATATTAACTCTATTATGTAAAGTGACTTACCTTGGTCATTAGGTGGTGTATCTAGTTAATGTACTAGTGCATTTGAAATGCATATTGAAATGACTAATGGGTCTGATTTTCAGGAAAGTACTCTCAAATGAAAATGATGATGCATTTCTATTATTTTATGAGTGCTCAATCTTGAGAGAGTTATGAGCTCATATTTAATAAGTTAGTTGTTTTGATCTATTAAGAATGAGACTCTATGATTCAACATGTTCCGTAGGTTAGATGACTGAGTTATTATAGACACTATTAGTTAAGTGACGTAGTATCTCTTAGCTAATTCATTTATGTGGTCAAAGTAAACTAAACGCTTAATATTTCTTGTGGAGTACTAGAGATTTGATATTTTTTACTTGATGCATCAAGTATGAAAATTATCCTAGTTGACCAATAGAATGAGTTTGGAACATAAGGATACGAAGATGTGTATAAATATTACATCGATAGTAATAAACCTAATTATACACGGTATTATATTATGGAGGGGTATTACATAATGAATAATATAAAATAAAATAGATCAAGGATAATTACGTCGAGTGATATAAAATACACTTGGAGCTCATTACGTTTTTATAGTGGAGTTAATCGTAGTTAATAATTAATAAATTTGATTATAAGTTTAATTGATAGAGTTTATTAATTATGTAGCCAAATATATTTTTATCCTTATAGTCTCCTTACTAGTCTCGAATTTGACTTACGTTGTGACGAGACTTGTTTAATAAACAAGTGACTCAACGTGGATACCCTATAGTCAACAATGTGATCTAAAAATTAGCTCAGTGTTCATTCTAAAAGGCCAATGATTATTTAAAATTAATTTATTAATTTAAATTTTTTTTAAAACCCAAACAAGGGTTGGGAATTTTTCAACCGTTGCGTTATTTCACATGGGTTACAAAGGTAACCCATGTGAAGAGATGGCGTTTTTTAAGCCATTCTTCATAATTTCCTTTCTTGGACAAATTTTGCTTCTTAAGAAATGAAGTAAAAATGCCATGGCAGAGCAAATTTTTTTGAAGAAAAATATTAGTTAGTTTTTTTGTTTGATTTTATTCGAGTGTTCACCTGTTCGGGAATTTAGTTGACGGTTCTGGAATAGTAGAGAAGGTTATGAGGTTTTAATTTTTGATCGACACACTTCAAAATGTATTTTTTCTAATTCATAATTGAGAAGATTATTTCTAGAATATTTCAATATCCAGTATTTTTCGTTGCGATGATTCCTTCATGACCCCACTTGACTACAAAAGCTTTTACATTTTCTTACTTTCTTCTGAGGCTTCATCCAATTCTGGCCTACTTTACGACTCAGATGTTAATTCACGGCAACAATTCGATGGGCTCGAGCCGATTCTGACCGACAGTTATCAGTAAAATGGTGCTTACTATAAAGGTTTATTAGCAGCCACAACGACTGAGTCTTAACAGAATCAGACAGAAGGTTAGTTTTGTTTAAAAAATGTAAATTCAAGGTTAGAAATCACACAAATAAAACTTCATGGTTAGAAATGGCTGAAAGTATAAACTTGAAGGGTGCGTTTTGTAGTTTTCACAATAATTTATATATGCCACCATCAATACATTTTCGTCTATCAGTTCTTAAAAAGTGCATTGTATGTGATAATGTTAAGCTAATGTACTTTTTTCATTCGTCTTTTTTCATACATTTAAGGTATCTTAGTGAATTAAAGTCATACGATTGATTATTTATAAAATATTAAGAGTAAGAAATATGTGAGAATCATGTTTAGACAATTATATCCACATATTTTTCTTGCTTTTCTTAAATTGCCCATCAAAATTACATTCATCACTCTCTCATTGATTGTCACTCCTAAGTAATTAATTAACGAAATATTATCAAATACATTTTTTATCTTATAATTAATGTGATTTTGTGAATTTGATTCTTTGAAGGACGGTTAGTTTGCACATTAAATGATTTAGTTAGATTTTTCAATAGATTTATTTCGAAAGTTCTCTACATATAATAATAATAATAATTATAATAATAATAATAAGATCCATGTTAATAGAAAGAAATGTTTTAAGATTGAAGTATAGCTTTTGCTTAATTGTTTTACATTTTTATTGATTAAATTAATTTATATACCTTTTACCAAAGAACTTGATTTATATACTTCCAATTAATTAATGACATTTCTCATTCCTCGAAGATCTTTTGTATGTATAAAGTATGTGGATTACTGAGTTCATTTTAAATTTTTGTGTAAATGCACTTGAGAAACCTACATAAAGTCAAACACACAAGTGAACTTTTGTTATAAAGTCACTTTAGTGCAGATTGTTACAAGTGTTGTGAAAATATGCGCATCTATAGTTAATCCTTTCAACATTGCCAATTCAAGTAGAAGTTGGCACCCAATTGATTTATAGGTTACCCTGTGTTGACAATACTCAATGGCATGAGAACATGAGAGGAATGACATATTTTTCTTAAGCAATAACATTAAAAGTGAATTATGTATAAAGTTGTAGTTCCTCATTTCGATCACCAATGAAAAGATTGAAAAATCAAATTATGGTTAGGAGTTTGAAGTTTGTTGATTTATTGTTCACTATCAGAAGGTGATACATATATAAGTTTTGAAGTTAGATACGAGATGTGATCAAATGATTAAACATAAGTTTAATAATCTAAATAGAAGTTTTAAAGATTAGTTAGTTATTGTCATAATCCGTAAACTAAAGTCAAGAGAGAAATATGTAATGCCTTTTTAGCTATGCTGAAATGGAAACAAAGTGAAAAAATATTTCCCTTTTATATAAGGGACAATATCTTAAATATTCAAATTTGTAAGATCTTATTTAGTATGTATGTTCAATTTCAAATTGTATAATTTAATGTTTAGCTCATTAAAATGAAGTATACGATAGTTTTCTTTAAATGGATAAGATGAATTGAATACGAAGATAATTAAGAGTATTTTACTTTCTAAATATGAAGCATGTCTTTAACTGGATTTAAATACATGCAACACATTCCCTATAATTTTAAAGTATGGACAGTCACATGACTCATATCTAAGGTGTCCTTCTGTTAACTTCACACCAAATTGATCTAAATAACCCTATTTATATCTAAAATCCTCAAAACTAAAATATTTAATCTTCAATCTCTACTATATTAAAGGGGGCTTAAGGGGGATAAACTTTTGATTTCTACTTTTACCTTTTAAGCCTCACTAAATATAGTATACGATTAATTTTTTTTGTATTTAATTCATTTATAATTCTATGCACTAATTATTTTTTTTACTAGTACTTTATAAAATTTTATATTTTATATTATTATATTATTGGAAATGTGAAGTATCATGTATAAGGTTTTAGAGATCCTTCATTATAAATATTATTTTAGTCAATAACAATGACATATTATCTATCTTTAAGATTTTTGTTGTTTAATCTAAACACTATTTTAGACCCGCGATTTTTCTAGTTTTATAATAAATGTAATGATTTTCAACGTCCATTATCCGTAGTAAACTAGTTTGCCATACTTAATTTTTCCTTCTAAAAAAACTTATTGTTTGGTTTTTTCATCTTATTTTACGACATAAATTTGTTCGAATGTGCGTTCTTTAATTAAAACTCTTGTTGATAATTTACCATCTCAAGATGATAAATGGCTTATTCAAGTTTATTTCTATTTGTAATATTTTTATTTCAAATATATCATCTCTAGGTGATGTGTGACTTATTAGAAAACTTATTTGTAATAGTTTAATTGTGAATGTGAAAAAATTACCGTTATTATTTTTGTTTTGTTTTAGATCTACAACATTTTGAAAGCTAAATGTATTTATTTTATCATCAATAATAATGTTAATTATTATTGTATAATTTTAAAATTCTTCAACACGTGCGAAGCACGTAGTTTTCAACTAGTATTATAAAAAAAGTTTAGTACAGACTAAAAATGATGATACAAGACGCAATTATAAATAAGAATTATACAAATTGTTAGTGAATAATTATATAAGACGATACATAAATAATTTAATATACATAATAATTATTATGTACATAAGGACAATTGAAGAATTTTGAGAAATAATTTAGACAATATTTTTTTAAAATATCATTAACCAGATAATTTAAAATATTAGGATTCTATCGTTGTATTTATAAATTAAGAAATTCTATAAAATAGTGAGCGCAATTTTTATAAAAAATACAAAACAATCAATAACACTTAGTCTGAATAATTTTAAGAACATATTGCTAATTTTAGTCCCTCAACTGTACGCAAATACATTTTTCAGTAGGAGAAGTCCACGAGGAAAGAAAACTGTTGACTTTAGACACTCCACCGCCTTCGTCGGACCGTTTCTCTTACCGAACGGTACCTACAAAACATCTAACGGACCACAGCCTCACTCATCTAATGGACCAAATCCCCATGTCAGGAAATAGAAGCTAAAAATAAAATAGGAAAATCAAAGGAAAAGAAAAAGAAAAAGAAGAACGTAAGAAAGCCTTTTACAGTTTAAGAAACTGAGGTAACTACACAGCTACCATAGCTCTTTACTACCTCCTCAATCAACCAAATAATCACAGGTGATTTTTTCTTTCGTTCGCTTCTCAACTTAAATCTCATCTTAATATTTTCTAATCTGCCTTAGTTTCTCAGAAAGAAAAAAAAGGTTTCCAATTTGTATTTTGCCCATTTACCATTCAAATTGATGTCTTAGAGATCATAATCAGGTGTTCAGATATCAATTCCTAATCCTCACTGCGATTATTTCGATTTCGCTTGCTTTTGAAAAATTTAGTCCAATTTTTCATTTGGGTATAACATTCTTACACTTTCCCCAAAATATTTTAACAGTTAATTCATCATACTTGTGTTTAGCGTGATTTCTGTTGAGCGTTTCTTCCTTATACCTGAAAATTTTCCAGTATACCTTTTCTGCTGATATGGGTCGGAGGGTCTGGCGAGCCAACTACAGTGTTAGTGATAAAATTGTGTTATGTATCTTTTGTTGTAAATTGTCTCTCTTAAGTTTCAACGGACTGACAACTTTTGGAATATGTATATGCGGCGTGAGATATTTTACATAAATCCATCTTCAAATTTGAATTCAGCCTTTGCACATTGAATGAAACAACAGAGTTTAGGATCTGGGATCCTTGACCCAATTCAAAATTTTATTCATACCGATATCGTAAAAATAAAGAATAAAAACAAAATTTTCAAAAATTACTCTTTCCTTTTTTCTATTTGTCGATATAGTTTTTGGGCATGATACAAGTAGTCTACCTCTTATGTGATGTAATTGATACTTTGATAGTAAATAATTTTGCATTTTGAAACAGCTGAACATGTAAAAGAAGATCTGTGTGCTGCCCAAGGCCCCAAAGTGGTCTGGTCATCATGGAGTCTTGTAATTGCTTTGAGCCGCAATGGCCTGCCGATGAATTGTTGATGAAGTATCAGTATATCTCAGATTTCTTCATTGCTCTCGCGTATTTCTCTATTCCATTAGAGCTCATCTACTTTGTCAAGAAATCTGCTGTCTTCCCTTATAGATGGGTTCTGGTTCAGTTTGGTGCTTTCATTGTTCTCTGTGGGGCAACACATCTAATTAACTTATGGACTTTTAGCATGCATACGAGAACAGTAGAGATAGTGATGACCACTGCCAAGGTTTTAACTGCCGTGGTATCATGTGCTACTGCTCTCATGCTTGTACATATTATACCCGATTTATTGAGTGTCAAAACCAGGGAGTTGTTTTTGAAAAACAAGGCTGCAGAGCTTGATAGAGAAATGGGTCTCATTCGCACGCAGGAAGAAACAGGTAGACATGTCCGGATGCTCACTCATGAGATTAGGAGCACTCTTGATAGACATACTATACTGAAAACCACTCTTGTAGAGCTCGGAAGAACGTTGGCATTAGAAGAGTGTGCACTTTGGATGCCAACTCGTACTGGATTGGAGCTTCAACTTTCCTACACTCTTCGTCAACAAAATCCAGTGGGATATACTGTTCCCAGCCATCTTCCTGTGATCAATCAAGTCTTTAGCACGAATCGTGCAGTAAAAATATCACCAAGCTCCCCTGTGGCTAGACTGAGACCTATTGCAGGAAAATACATGGCTGGGGAGGTTGTTGCTGTTCGTGTCCCTCTCCTGCATCTCTCTAATTTCCAAATTAATGACTGGCCAGAGCTTTCTACAAAACGATATGCTCTGATGGTTTTGATGCTTCCCTCTGATAGTGCTAGGCAATGGCACGTTCATGAATTGGAGCTTGTTGAAGTAGTTGCCGATCAGGTTTGCCATTACAAACTTTTCGGTTTCCTGTTGACATGGTTTTTCACACGTCCCAAAGATGCAGCTTTCTTGAAGAAGTCAATTCAAAGTATTATTGCAGAAACCAGTAACTTTTATAGAACTTATGGCAGGAACAATACATTGTCCCTAGCATGAACGTTTAGTATGACAGCATGTCCACTTCAGGATGCATGTAGATATGTTTTGAAGTTTGATGGATTTGGAGTATTTGCTACATTTGAACTATGCTGTTACTCTGGCTTCCACATGGGAAAAAGACACTTAAAATGATTCATTTTGGTGCTGGTGGGTAATCTTAGGGTTTTACTCCTATTTAAACCAAATATATGAAGACAAAAGTAATAAAGGAAGTATGGTTTCTAATACTCTTGTATTTTTTTACTAGTTATGTCTATCAGAAGATTATGTGTTTTAAGTCAGTATAAAGAAATCAATGGAAAGAGGAGAAAAGGGAAAGATGTAGAAAGATTGATTATCTTCAGATCTTATCTCACCGGGAGACCTTTGTGAATAAAAGATTAGTTTCGGATCAAATGGTCTCTAATAGTATGGTAGTTTTTTTACTAGCTGTGTCTATCAGATGATTATCTTGTTTAAGTCAGTACAAAGAAATCAATGGAAAGAGGGGAAAAAAGAAAGACGTGGAAAGATTGATTATCTTTTGATCTTATCTCACCAGGAACTTTTGCGAAAGATTAGTTTCAGATCAAATGTAGATGTGAAATCCTTTACGTTGCTATAACTGCATTTTCTCATGGTAATCAAATGAAGATGTACTGTAATGGCTTTGGGCTGGATATTATGGTTGGAGCATGATGATGTTCGATGATAAGCGTGAAGATTTTAATTCTATATGGAGTAGAATCATTTATCTTGTTTCTTTATGGGCTTCCAAGTCTAAATCTGTTCAATGATTTGCCTTTATTTTTAATTTTGTGCTCTTGGGTCAACTGTTGGTTGCAATTGGTTTGTTTCTTCTTTCTTTTTATTAACGAATTTAGTTTTGTATGAAAGATACATTTTCTTCATGGTGGTTAACTTAACTGAGTACATTTTGGAGCCTGATGTATGAATTTAAAATTCGAACCAGGTAGCAGTTGCTCTTTCTCATGCTGCAATATTAGAAGAGTCGATGAGGGCTAGAGATCTTCTAATGGAGCAGAATGTTGCACTTGATCTGGCCAGAAGAGAAGCAGAAACAGCAATCCGTGCCCGCAATGATTTCTTGGCTGTAATGAACCATGAGATGAGAACCCCAATGCATGCAATAATTGCACTTTCCTCGTTGTTGCAGGAGACTGAGTTGACTCCAGAGCAGCGGCTAATGGTTGAAACAATATTAAAAAGCAGTAATCTTTTGGCCACTTTGATCAATGATGTATTGGATCTTTCAAAGCTTGAAGATGGTAGCCTTCAACTTGACATTAACACATTTAATCTTCATGCTGTTTTCAAGGAGGTGGGGAATTCAGTTCTGCCAACAGTAGTTTCCCATTTGATCTCTGCCTGGTGATTTAAGGTCTATGATAATTCTTGCAGGTTCTCAACTTAATCAAGCCTGTGGCATCTGTCAAAAAGTTGTCAGTTACATTGCATTTGGATCCCGATCTACCACTTTATGCTGTTGGGGATGAGAAACGTCTTATGCAAAGTATTCTCAATGTTGTGGGTAATGCTGTGAAGTTTTCAAAAGAAGGCGGCATCTCAATCACTGCCGTGGTTGCAAAATCAGAATCTTCACGAGAATCACGAGCTCCAGATTTCTTTCCTGTGCCAAGTGATAGTCACTTCTATCTGCGTGTACAGGTTTGTTTCACTAATAATTTGATTGTGACCCTCTCATCTTTGGAACTGAACATCCAAATGTAAAAGAAAGTTTGAGTATAAGTTACTGTGCTGTGATTTCCTTTGATCTAGGTAAAAGATTCAGGATCAGGTATTAATCCGCAAGATATTCCCAACATATTCACTAAATTTGCTCGAACTCAGACATTAGCAACCAGGAATTCCGGTGGCAGTGGTTTAGGGCTTGCTATCTGTAAGAGGTAATATATTCTTGATCCTTGTAACTTGTTCATTTCTAGTATTAGTTCTTGTTTTCTTATTATTTTCTCAAGTAGTTCCAGTTTGGTTATCATGGATGAAACAGATAGGTTTTTTACAGATTGCTGCATTATTATGTTTTGCAGATGGAATAAGTTTTGTTCAAGCCTCTTCTGGTAATGCCTTTTTTTGTGTGATATAATCAGGTTTGTAAATCTTATGGAAGGAAATATATGGATTGAAAGTGAAGGTCTTGGGAAGGGATGTACTGCCACTTTCACTGTCAAACTTGGAATTCCAGAGCAATCAAATGACTCCAAGATTTCTTTTGCTCCTAAACTCCTAGCAAATCACGCTCATTCAAATTTTCCTGGGCTCAAAGTTATTGTTATGGATGATAATGGGTCAGTATAGATTTCTTGTTATTGCATTCAATCCTTTGGTTATAATGCCATATCTATGTTGTATTCATTCACTGTTTAGTTATCGACTTTCTATACTAGACTGGTATTGTAGCTGAGCTCTAATCCATAATTAGCAGTTTGGGAGGCGAAAGGCATTAACAGTTAGGATGTAAGAAGATAAGAAATACTCAAAGAACAGAAAAGAGATTAGTTTTCATGGAGTTTAATTATAAAATGGCAAGCTTTTAAACGAGTCTTCCCTTATTGAAGGTTAAAACTCAACAAGGCTGAGACAATATCTAAACCTTTCCCAATAAAATGAAGTTCTTTCCCTCTTGCTTATGACTAAATTAAAATGCCTTTTTATCTTCAGTTTAATTGCCTGAAAAGATTTCGAACTCGCACTCATTGAATTATCCTTTCAACTAATTTGCGACGTCAAGGTCCTTTGGGGGTGGGATGTTAATAACACGCAGGGACATACTTAAATTCATAATTTATATCATAACATCTTTAATTGTAGTGATTATGTCATTGCAAATGTAAGTAACTATTGCTAGTCATATCTTTTTGACCAAAAAGGAAGCTGAACATCCCCTCTCTTCTATAATCAATTCAGTTAAACTCCTCTTGCATTACAATTGGGTGGATTTTTCCGTTAATTTTGTGTTGTTTGTAATTGCTGACTTAGCATTAAACAGCTCATTTTCGTTAGTAATTTAATTGAGTTGGGTACCTTTGGCATGTGGAGTTAAATCTTTCCACGAATTTAAACCACGCATCTGGAAATGTAGACATTCTTGATGTAGATAGAACACTGTTTGTTTGTGTCATGAGTAGGCATTTAATGGTAATACTGAAATTGGAAACAAGTATGTGTCTGTTAATGTTTAACCCGTATTGCTTTTCATGGTGACACGATTGTAATATTAGAACTATACGTATTTGTTGGGAATTGAAGAAGTTTCTTAAATTCAAATTAAAATTTGTTAATGCAGAGTAAGCAGATCAGTGACAAAGGGACTCCTCCAGCACCTAGGATGTGATGTTACAATCGTGAGCTCAATCGAAGAGTGCTTACGAGTTATATCTCATGAACACAGAGTGATTTTCATGGACGTTGGCACTCCCGGAATGGACGGTTATGAACTTGCTGTCCACATACACGAAAGATTCACAAAACGGCATGAAAGACCGCTGTTGGTAGCACTTACTGGAAACACAGACAAGGCGACGAAAGAGAAGTGCATTAGAGTCGGTATGGATGGAGTTGTACTAAAGCCTGTTTCGGTTGATAAAATGAGGAGTGTTTTGTCAGAACTCATCGAGCATCGGGTTCTATTCGAGACCATGTAATGCCCTTAACGGAAACGAAATTGTTTGATTCCAGGGTCTTTTGTACATACTACAGGAGTAGTATAATCTACAACTTGCATTACTCATCAGGGGAAGAAGGTTGAGAGGTTTAGGGAAAAGAACATCTCCACAAGTTTTCTAAACAAGATTGCTGTTGATCTGTAACCTTGAGCTAATTAAACTATTTATAGATTCTATTTTCTAGAGAGTTTGTGTTTCAAGGTATACTTTGTTTATTGGAGACTTATTATAATATAATTGATCAATTCTCCTCTTTTTCTTTGTCCACAAACGAACTCTCCCAAAGGTTTAGTAATTTTTACTTTGATTTTACAGATGGGATTGAAACTTATTGTGAAACTATTGTGGTAAAACAAGATATTCTTAAAGTAATATAAAAGTTAATTTGCTATTTCCCATGAATGTGATGGTGACTTTTACACAAAAAAGCAAAAGCTATAGTCATAACAGTACTCTTAAGTTTGGGTTCATCCATTTGCCTTTTACATGTCTTGAGGGAGCATAAAGGTGCTTTTACATATTTTTTTCATTTTTAATTGAAATTTAAAATGATAAGATCAGAAAATAGTGAGACATTAATTGGAGATTAGTATTTATATCTTTTATATTAAGTTAGTAGTATTTATATCTTTTATATGAAGTCACTAATGCATAAGAGAGTTGTGTAACTATTGCAATTATTGTAGGATCATCAATATGGTAATTCAAGATGGGTGAATGAGTGATCATGTTCAAATTAAAAACTATTCGCAGTCGAGTGAATGTTCAAAAATAAATTTCAAATTTTCACGAGTTTAACGCTTAAAAAGATAATCAAATAAGCAATGGATAAAAGCGCTAAAGTACAAAATGCTTATGATAATGCAAATACAGGAGTGAAAATTAAGCAAATAGAATGAATCGTGAAAACTTAAAGTTCTGAACTTAAATTGCGGAAACATAAAGTGCGGAAATTAAGTGCAAAAAATTAAAGGATGGAAAATAAATAACAAGAAATAAAAACAGAAGGAGGAGATAGACACATAATATTTTTACGTAGTTCGAGAAATTATTCTCTTACGTCCACGCTTCAAGGACCTCTTGGAGATTTTTATTCCCACGATCTTCTTACGGGTGAAGATCAAACCTTACAAGCCCAATTTGCTTATGGATGTCAACCAAAACTTACAAGGCTATGTGTTTCGAGATTAAGTGATCTCTTATAACCACCCTCCCAAAATAGTAGAATCTTCAATCTAGGCTCATAAAAAATTATTTTGCTCACTCAAGAAATTTACAAGTATAAAGTTCAAATTATTAAGAGAGATAGAGAGTTTTGGAAAGATTTAGGAGCAAGTTTTTGTGTTATGAATTATATTTTTGTGAAGGGAAATCGAGTCTATTTATAAAGGAGAGAGATGTTAGGGTTTATGAGAAAAAATTTTAATTTTTGAATTTAAACACAAGAAAGGATACTTCATCCTTAATAGCCTAATAAATGCAAATAAAATGAGTAAGCTCCTAATAAAAATTGTATGAAAGTAAATATCTTCATGATCTTCAATCTTCATACTTTGTGAGCTCCTAATGAAAATAAATAAAATATCTTCATAATCTTCAAGCTACATGTCTTGTGGTAATTTTCCAATACTCTATGCATAGTTGATTAAATAGTAACTTTAAGATTTTGTTATCATCAAAAAATATCTCATAGATATACATGACTATCAACAATAAGGGATGTTTGATAAATAAGATACAATTCAAGGAGGATGGTCTAATTTACCATTAAACTTTATGCAACATGCAACTTTTGTTCTCCTGGATTTTATTCTAATTTTTAATTTAGTTTCTAGTAAACCAAATTTCAAATTTGTGCCATCCAATGGTTTAAGATGTTGAAATCAAATCTTCTATTGACATACAACTTTGATATTATTTATGTCGGTAATCAACTAAGCAACACAATCATGTGTTAGATGTTAATTATACACATTTAGATTTTCGACAACACTAGCAGTTCGAGGGTTTGAGACTTTGAGTGAATAACTTGATAGTAAGAATTTAAAATATTCAGTGTTATGGGTGTTTTCCCGAGCTCCAATAGTGTGATGACATATGTCACACCACATCAAGAAGTCTATGATAAAAGAAAGTTTCCAAGGAAAAGAATCAACCTCGACTGGTCAGCCTCAAGGGAAGCTCGGGATGCACAGACCCGAGCACGTATAAAAGAGATTAAAGGACTTGAGGAGAACTCAGATAGTACTAAGCGTAGGGCCATCATTGCCTGTCGAAAGTAACGTCCCAAGCGGCACCTCATCACAGGCTCGAGCACTCAACAAATCCAATCACCATGGCAGGATGTCAGGATAACCCTCGTCTGGTCATTTTAAAGGCATGTCACATGTCAAGGTCACCTCTCCTCCATCCAATCAATGATAGTCATGAGAGACATCATGTCTTCCAAATCTTCCCCAGGATGCCTCTGAGAGACTTCCTTAACATGTCCTCTCTCACTCGAGGACTCAGGTATAAATACATATATCAATCAACAAAAGATGTATGCATTCTCTACCCTAAGGAAATAACGACGCAATATCAACCATCTAATGACTTAGGCATTGGAGACCCTTAGGTGGGGCAACCACCCCCTGGTTTCTCACCTCAAAGGTACTTCATTTGCATTTTACAGACGTTAGGGTTGGGAGGAGCCCACCTAGGAAGAAGAAGACGTTCGACAGAGAGGAAAGATCGCGTACACACAACTTTCACAGATATTCCCAGAAGAAGGATCCCCACATTTAACAAGAGAGACTGGTATCTACACTATTGAAGTTTTCGACAAAAATAGTTGGCATCGTTTGTGGGGACGATTGTAAAGCCATCCCCACCTCTCCCATAAGGAGAAAATGGGTCTAATATCCTACGTCGATGAAGTCTGGGATGAAAGGGAAGATTCACCATTCCCTCCGTCGGAAAAGACATTCACTACCATCTTCATGACTACCCAACAAAGGAAGAAAGACACAGTGGTTGTAACCTTTGATTCAAAAGACACAGCAGTTGTAACCTTTGATACAACCTGGAAAAAGAGGAAAGGCGTACCAGTCACCTCTTAGGTCATGACAGTCTCTTGCACGGAGATGATCGCCCCCTAGGGAAGCCGGGGCCACACTCAAGCCTGATTTCATAAGGCTAAGTGCCCCCTTTATAAGATTCTGGTCGGGGCCATCCCTAGAAGGCGAAGGAGGAGAACAACAGGTAGAAACCTTTAAAGAATCCTTGGGGAAATATACGAGCAACTGTGGAAGTATTATTGGCCCACCCTTTATTTAGATTTTTGGTATCCCTTTGGCCACGAGAAAGGAACCGCACGACGCGGTTGAATGGGCAAAGGATTAGTCTTAGTTAAAATAGAGAGGCTTGCACCAGTTCTCCCTTATGACTGGAATGTAAGCCCAAGCTATGTGGCCCTAGGCCTCTGCATCCCACATCGGGTGAAACAAAAGGATGAGGAGTGGAATGCGGGTTCACAGGTCGCGCCATGACATGAAGCCCCAATGAGAGGGCTGACGAATGAGGCGAATGGAACCATATGGATAGATGAGCTTGTGGTTGCCGCACTATCCGAGGAGCAACCCCGAAAGGGGACTTGAAGAGCCTAGAGGCTGGTTGCACTCTCGCCAGACCACCGGGGAAGACAATTTTGGACAAGTCAGCGCTCGCCCCCGAGCAGAGTGCGAAGTTTAAGGCATTGTACCGACAAGGTAAAGATGAAGTTCAAAGAGATGAACGGTCAGAAGCCCAAGAAATCAAAGCTCAGCTATCTTCAGACCCCTTCCATCTCATAGTAGGAGGCGACAAAGATTACGTACTCATCGATAATTTTTCACGTAAGAGGTCTCATTTTCTCCTCGTTTAGGAATAACGTCTGATAAGTTCCTTTTTAGACGAATCTACTTTAATGAAAAATAGAACATGTCATATTTTCTAATGATTTCTTAGCTATCCTACAAGTCTCCTCCGATGATTGGCTCCCCGCGATGTGCGGCGAAGGCTAAGAAGTGATGATTGGTGAGGTGCTCTAGCCCAATAGTCAGAATTAAACACAAAAGTGATGACTGGTGAGGTGCTCTAGAACACCAGTCGGGATTAAACAAGAAATGATGACTAGTTAGGTGCTCTAGCCCATCAGTCGGGATTAAATAAAAAATGATGACTAGTGAGGTGCTCTAGCCCACCAGTAAGGATTAAATAAAAAGTGATGACTGGAGGTGTTCTAGTCCACCAGCTGGTATTAAACAAAAAGTGATTACTAGTGAGGTGCTCTATCCCACCAGTCAGAACTAAACAAAAAATGATGTCTATCGAGCACCTCAACTCCTCATACGAGATTCAAGGGTCTAGCTAAGGAAAGCATGTTTGGCTAGACATCAAGGTAAAAATGATATTTTCCTAGAACTAATACTTGCAGATGAGATTCAAGGGTCTAGCCAGGTATCAAGGTGAAAAATATGTCTACCCAGCACCCATACTTGCGGATGAATTTCAAAGGTCTAGTCAGGGCAGACACGCCTTGCTAGACATCAAGGAAAGATGTATGCCGAGCACTCATGATCGCAAATGGGATTCAAAGATCTAGCTAGCGCAGGCACGCCTGACTAGACATCAAGGAAAAATGCATGCCGAGCACCCTAGCTCGTCATATGAGATTCAAAGGTCTAGCCAGAGCAGGCACACCTGGTTAGACAGTAAAGTAAAAAGATGTCTGCCAAGCACTCATTCCCACAGGCAGGATTCACGGGTCTAGCCAAGGCATGAACACCTGATTATACATCAAGGAAAGATGTTTGTCGAGCACTCATGTTCTTAGACGGGATTCAAAGGGTCTAGCCAGGGCAGGCACGCTTGACTAGACATCAAGGTAAAAAAAATGTATGTCGAACAATCATGCTTGCAGGACAGGATTCAAGGGTCTAGCCAGGGCAGGCACGCCTGGCTAGACATCAAGGAAAATGTTTGCCGAGCACTCATGCTCGTAGATGGGATTTAACGGTCTAGCCAAGGCAGGCACGCCTTACTAGACATTAAGAAAAGATTACTGTCGAGAACTCATGATTGTAGACGTGATTCATGGGTCCAGCCAAGGCAGGCACGCCTGGATAGACATCAAAGAAAGATGTCTACTGAGCACCCTAGCTCGACACACGACATTCAAGGGTCTAGCTAGAGCAGACATGCCTGGTTAGATAATCGACAAGTGATATATGCCAAACACCTCAGCTTGCAGACGGGATCAAGGATCAGCCAGAGTAGGCACACCTGGCTAGATAATCGATAAATGGTGTACCAAACACCTCAGCTCATAGACGGGATCAGGTTTTAGCCATGGTAGGCACATTTGACTTGACATCAAGGAAAGATGTCTGCCGAGCACCCTAGCTCGTTAGACGAGATTCAAGGATCTGGTTAGGGGAAGGCACATCTGGCTAGACATCAAGGAAAAATAAATGTATGTTGAGCACTCATGCTCATATGCGGGATTCAAGGGTCTGGCCAGGGCAGGCACGCCTGGTTAAACATCAAGGAAAGATGTCTGTCGAGCACTGATACTCACAGACGAGATCATAGATTTATCCAGAGCATGCATGACTGACTAGATAATCGACAAGTAATGTTTGTCGAGCACCTAGGATCACAGATGAGATCAATGATCTAGTCAGAGCAGGCACGCTTGGCTAGATAATCGACAAGTGATGTCTGTCGAGCACCTCAACTCACAGATGAAATCAGGGATCTAGCTAGAGTAGGCACGCCTAGCTAAACATAAAGTAAATATGTATACTCGTCTAACAAGGTTAAAGGAAAGACCTATCTAAGGCCAACTCGACACCAGTACCAACGATATCTACTAAGCGTTATAGATCGTATGACAGGGACAATGTCCTATGACAGACGCCTCAGATTCATCTAGAGTAAGAACGTCTGGGTATGATTTGGAAAGAACCTTTGATTAAAAATCAAAGAAATTCAACTTGTTCTCTAAATCACTAAACATGGTAAAAGCTCAAATATGAGCGGGCATGCTCGATCAAATGTCAAAAGGTAAACCCTCAAGATAAGGAAGGTTCGCCCGACCAGACCTCTCAGATGGGAACACACGAAAGGCTTCATAAAGGTCACGATAAGCCTGTACGACCCCCGACCTACAAAATGGGCAACCCGCTGGACAAGATCAAGTCCAAGAAACACGAAGGCTCTTTAAGGCCCATTTCAGCTCGGGATCACAAGCTCGACCAAGGCAAAAAGTTAGCTTTATCTACTCAAGATACATTTATTCAAGTACATGCGACCAAAGAGATAAATAAGAGTAAAGCTAAAATGGAGCCAATTTATTTTCATTAATGCCCCCTCATAGGCTAGCTTGAAAGGAAAATACCCCCCACGTCTGGGCGGTGCTTGCAGGATCTCCGCAACTTCCTCGAAATCTTCTAAGGTCTCAACGACTCTAGTCTCTGATCTTAGGGCCTCAATCTTTTCTCCTTAGGGGGATAAAGGAAAGAGACACCCGGTTCAAAATGATCCCATCCCCGGTCTACTCCTGGTACATCAACTCGCTCCAAATGATCGAAGGAGTAAGCTGGTGAAATATCGAAAGGAATGACGTCACATGGGAATAAAATAGGTTGTGGTCAGTCAAGGTGCTTCACCAAGAAGCAAAGGACAAGGCTACCGTTCGGATCACATGCCCTTGTTAAGGGTAAAATCTCTACCGCCAGGGGCGGGTGGCTGACACGAACAAATAATTCACCGAACAGGCTTATCGACAGCAGTAAGGTCACCACGGATGGAACATCCACTACTTTGAGGCACGACATCTAATAGACGACAGAGAGAGAAGCGACGGTAGTGAAGGAGAATCCTGAAAATGAAAAAAACCCTCAGAAGGGGAAATATTATTGTTCTCCCAAAGGAATCGGGAGGAGAGACGAAGATGAACAGAGATTTCAACTCTGTCAAGAAGGAAAGGATAAGGGAAATGAAAAGAAGAATTTCCCATTTATGAGCCTTGAATGGGGAAACCACTCATTTAATGGGCATTAAAAGGGGCCATGATGACGATCGTTGAGGCTACTCTACAGTCAATGAGCGGCCGTTAGTCCTGACTTCTCGATAAGTCAATGACTCTCACTCTTCTCTATGCGCACCCACCCATCATTAATGCCTCCACTCCTGAAAGGACGATATCATCAAATAACAGAAAGAATGAAACAACACACACATAAGTCGTGACAAAGGTCAGAAAGGTAATTAAGTGCATCCAGTACAGTCTCCCCCGACGAATAAAACCTAAGGCACAAAAGCAAGGAGCTTAAGGCAGGTGAAGTCTGTCACGCCAAGGCAGCTTAGATGATGAATTCTTCAGACCTGGGCAAGTAAAAGGTACCCAAGTCCTCGACCAGAGGTAACTGTTATGGTTATTTTCCTGAGCTCTAATAATACGATGATACGTGTCACACCACATCGAGAAGTCTATGATAAAAGAAAGTTTTCAAGGAGAATAACCGACCTTAACTGGTCAGCTTCAAGGAAGCTCGGGGTGTACAGACCTGAGCATGTATAAGAGAGATTAAAGGACTTGAGGAGAGCTGGGATAGTACTGAGCGAAGGGCCATCATTCCCCATAAAAGTAACATCCCAGGTGGTACCTCATGAAAGGCCCGGGCACCCGACAAGTCCAATCATCTTGGCATGATGTTAGGATAGTCCCCGTTTGGTCATTTCAAAGGCATGTCAACATTTAATGCCTATCACTTTATGTCAAGGTCATATCCCCTCCGTCCAATCAAGGACACTCATGACAAGCATCGTGCCTCGCAAAACTTCCCCAGCACACCTCCGTGAGGCTTCCTTGACATGCTCATTCCAACTTGAGGACTCATGTATAAATATATATATCAATAAAAAAAGAGGTATGCCTTCTCTCCGTTAAGGAAATTATGCTGGAATATCGACCATCTACTGACTTAGGCATCGAAGACCATTAGGCGGGGCAACCACCGACAATTCCTCGCCTCAAGGGTTCTTTATTTATGTTTTGCAGACGATGGGGTCGGGAGGAGCCCACCCAGGAAGTAGAGGACGTTCGACAAAGAGAAAAGATCACGTGCGACACCATTGTCCCAGATCTTCCCAGAAGAAGTGTAATACCCCGACCCTTTGTAAATGAGAATTTTCGTAAAATTGATTTAAAAGACAATATTGTTTTAAAAAAGGGGGATTATTTGTAATTTTAGTAAAACAATTTTAATTATATATGGTTTAGTTTAAAATTTAATTTTTCAATTTTAAAATAGTTTTATTTTATATTGTAAAACTTTAGCTCACTCATACCGTACATATCCATACACCCTAAACCAACAGTAACCTAATATTATGTATGTATATATATATATATATATATATTCTACTCCTTCTCTCTCCCTCGGAAGCCCCCAGCGAAAACCCCATGTTCTCCCTCATTCTCTGCGTTTTCTTCTCCTTCTATCTTCTTGCTCCTTGTTGTTGCCGTCGCCATTCCATCATCGGTAAGCTTATTCTTTTATTTTCTTTTGCCGTCGCCATTCCATCACCAATAAGCTTCTTTTTTTTCTTCTCTTCTTTCTCTGTCTCTTCTCTCTCTCTCTTATTTTGTTTCCCCTTCCCCTCTCTCTAATTCATCTATCTCTCCCTATGTTTCCCTCTCTCGTCCTCTGTTTCTCTCTCTCTCTCAATTTCTCTCTTTTGCTGTGTCTCTCCCTATTTGCTTTGTCTTTCATTTTCTATCTCTCTGCTTCTCTATATATCCCTCACTGTTTTTCTTCCCCTCTTTGTTTCTTTCTCCTTATCATTTTCTCTCTTTATCCCCCCTGTTTTCTCACTTTCTTGTCGTTTCCCCTATTCTTTCCTTTCATTTTTCTTGTTCTGCAGTTGGTTATGTCCTAAACCGGTCCAACTCAGATCGATTCATCTTACCCGAACCGGTCCACCTGATAAAACTGAACCGGTCTGGTCTGAGCTAGCCCAGTATGAACCGTTTGCCCAAAGCTATCATTTGACTTCTGGACCCGATATATTGTTTTTCGACCTCGCTCAGACCCATTTGCACCGTTTTAATTAAATTTCTATTTATATGATATAAAAAATGTGTTTATGTTGATTTTTTTCAAAATAATTTAGTGATTATATTTTTGGATTTCAGGTCATTAATTGTTTAGTTCATTCTTCCGCTTAGTTAAGTGAACTTATATTGTAATATAACCAATGTGTGATAAATGTATATGCTTTGTGTAAGTGAATTTGCATCGTAATGTGACCCATGTGTGATAAACGTATATGCTTTATGTAAGTGGATTTGCATCGTAATGTGAACCATGTGTGATAAATGCCTATGCTTTTTGTAAGGGAATTTACATCACAGTAATGTGACACACATGTGATAAATGTAATATGTGTTATTCTCATTAGCTTTAATCGTCTATAAACATGTTATGTTCATATATATGTTTATGTAAATTGGCTTATATAATGATGTGACTCTGATATTATAATTGTATCATGTATTTATTATCTGTTTAATCATTTTTTAATAATTATTATATTTCGTTAACACTTTAGTAATTGTTTATTGATCAATTATTAATTTTATTATCATGAGATAAATTTTGGGTATGACTGATTTTACGTTAGTATGTTATCATGTTTGATTCTGTTACATGTATCAGTATGCATTATATGATTAATTATTATCATACATTGGATTCTGCAAGTTATGAAGTTAATTCAGTCAAGTGATAATTAAACAAGATATGAACTTAAGCACGACCCTTAGTTAACAAGAAATCAGGAATGTTCACGT
Organism: Datisca glomerata; assembly: GCA_003255025.1. NCBI lineage: Eukaryota > Viridiplantae > Streptophyta > Magnoliopsida > Cucurbitales > Datiscaceae > Datisca > Datisca glomerata. Next base: position 60,679 of record QANY01007449.1, read on the forward strand.
TTTATTCTGTTATACGAATAAGGTGTCATGTATTCACGCTTTCGTCACACATAGGGTGTCCTCTATTCATGTTTTGGTCATACATTGAGTGTCATCTGTAAATGTTTTCCGTCACTCATGAGGTGCCATCTGTTCACATTTTCCGTCACCTATAAGTGCCATCTGTTCTGTCGCCCAATGTGTGTCATTTGTTTCATCGTCCGATGTGTGCCATCTTTCTCGTCGCCCAATTCATCATGATGTGTTTCAGTTAACTTGTGATCAGTTCTGATTAGGTTGTTAACTAGAGGATATGTCAAGACAAGATATGAATAAGTTTGTTATATGATTCTGTTTGAAACACGTGTTATCTACGTGCTATGTTAAGCCATGATATAAAGGTCAGGAACCCAACATAAAAATATTAGAAGCTGGACTAAGGATGAAGATGAAACTTAAACTTGTCATGTGAATAATGAGGATGAAATTTAAATTTATAACGTAAATAATAAGGATGATAATGATGAAACTTAAGTAAATTAGTTTTGATATTGGACATTTGTGTGTTTTGTGATGATAATGTTATTTAATACGATATTTTTGTTGAATTTTAATATCACTAATATGATGTTTTATTGAATTTTAATGATAATTATATATTATTTATACGATATAATCTATTAATTTAATTTTTTCTTAATTATATAATAAATTTTATAATATTATTTTAATTTTTAGATGATTGGATTTTTTTTCGAAACGACGCACCAAAAAATCAAAACGTTCATTTTTTTCAAAAATTAAAATGATCACTGAAATAAAATTAACTATCATACTTAAAATTTAATCAATTACATGATCATTCTAGAATTATTTCACGTAAGAGTATATAATGTAACAACCCCAAGAACTTCTTGCACCCACCCACCTCTTCCCCGGTCCGCACTCCCCATTGGGCCTTTCCGTGTAATAAAATTAAAAATAGGACAAAAAAGAAAAAAAAAAGAAAAAGAAAAATCAGCAACCCAAGCCAAGTCTAGAAGACGACTAGAAGACTTGTGTGAGGAGCTCTCTCTCTCTCTCCAGCTGAAAATCATTTCTTTCATCCTCTTTCTTCGTATTCTTCATCTTCTGCTTCTTCCTCTACTTGTTCTTCTTCAGCTTGTTGTTTCGATTCTCTTTGATTTGATCTCTTTACCTGCTTTCTCCAGTAGTACTGAGGGCTTCACTGTCGGAATCGCATCGCTTAGACCTCCCGATCGAGGTAGCTTTTGACTTTATTTTTCATATTCGAGCTGTTAGTTTCTCTAGTATCGGAATTTTTTCCTGATTCTTTTGCATTTATACTGATGCTCCGCACCTGAGTTCCTCTTTTACTCTCTCTCTCTCTCTGTTGATTTTACAATGATAATGTTTTCCACAAATTTTCTCACGGGGCTCACTGAACCAGGGCCTTTTTCTTTTAGTTTTCTAATTTGTGTTTTCAAGAGGACCTATGGCGGTATGATTTGTTGATAACTTTTGATTTTCGTCTGGTTTATGACTAGTCACATTCTTCGCTGTTTTTCCTAGAATCTTATAAATTTGTGAAGTGGTCGTATTTTTTCGTTAATTTAAAAGTTAGGCGAAGAGTTTCAATTTTGCGTTCCTTTGATTGTGAAGTTTGGTTTAGAAACACTGATACTAGAAACACTGACTCGTAACTCTTAATTTTTTGATGGTTTGATCGTGTGACTTTCACAATCCTAGTGGATTAATCTTAAAATAGGGGCGTTCTCGTGTATTTTCGCTAAGACGTGCTAATTAATCTTATTCCGAGCATAAAATTTGGTGAATTTTTTATATTTGTGCTAATCCTTAAAAGAAATCACCAATCTTTGATGCTAATCAATTCAATTTCGTTAAAGCAGTGGTATTAAGTGTTTGGAAATTTTATTTTATTTTTTGATTTTATCGTTCTTTTATGTTTTGCTGCTCTCTAAAAATATGCAAGTTTTAACGTCGCGTTCTTCTTATATATCTTGTGCTTTCTCTGCTATCTCTTTCCATTCTATAAAATTCTTAATCTGATTTGTTTCAGATTTGAGATTGGGGGATACGAACCAAACTTATGCAATGCTAACAACATAAGGAGACCCTGAAGGTTTATCTATTAACTGATAAAATGTTGGAGGGTGGCCCAAAATACACTGGAATGATTGACCTAAACAACAACCATGACTATGATTTGTCACAAGGGTTTTACCGTAAACTTGATGAAGGTACCAACATGTCCATAGACAGTTATGCAAGCTTGCAAACGAGCAATGGGGGAGGATCTGTTGCAATGTCTGTAGATAACAGCAGTGTCGGATCAAATGATTCCCATACTCGCATCTTGAACCACCAAGGCTTGAAACGTCGAGCAAATGATAATTACACTGTGCAACAGAGTGTTAATCGTAGAGGAAGAGTCACACATGCCTTGAGTGATGATGCGCTGGCCCGTGCTCTGTTTGACAGTAATACTCCCACTCAAGGACTTGAAAATTTTGAGAAATGGACCATAGATTTAAGGAATCTTAATATGGGGGATGCGTTTGCTCAAGGGGCTTTTGGAAAACTCTATAGAGGTACTTATAATGGTGAGGATGTTGCAATCAAAATCTTGGAGAGGCCGGAGAATGACCTGGAAAAGGCTCAATTAATGGAGCAACAGTTTCAGCAGGAAGTCATGATGCTTGCTACATTGAAGCATCCGAACATAGTTCGATTTATTGGAGCATGTCGTAAGCCAATGGTTTGGTGCATTGTGACTGAATATGCAAAGGGTGGTTCTGTTAGGCAATTCCTAATGAAGCGACAGAGCCGATCAGTACCATTGAAATTAGCTGTCAAGCAAGCTCTGGATGTAGCAAGGGGGATGGAGTACGTTCATGGGCTTGGATTGATCCATAGGGACTTAAAATCTGACAATCTATTGATTTTTTCAGACAAGTCCATAAAAATTGCTGACTTTGGGGTAGCCCGAATTGAGGTTCAGACTGAAGGAATGACGCCAGAGACTGGAACTTACCGCTGGATGGCTCCGTAAGATTTCCTGAATGATATTTACTTTTCCTTCAGTTTTCTCCCCTATATATGTTCCTGCATGCACAGTTGTGGCCCTGGTTGTCGTGAATACAACCTTGACCTGCGTTTACTTGTTTTGGTTTTTTCCTACTTATGATGTGCTAAATGAAATATTCTTCTGTGAGGGAATTTAATTATTTGTGCAAGCCTTTTGCATTTGCTTTTTTAATTATGAACTAAATGTGAATCTCTCTCTGAATTGTGTTTGACATTCATATGTTATATTCTTCTGCTTTTGAGGTAGTTAATTTGAATGGGTTTGAAAATCACTTGTAGATGCGTCATTCAACATATATCTTTTGACATGTAAATTTTACTCGCAGAAAAATTTCCCAAAAGGCAGATATATTTATACTGCTGTGAGTGAAGGATCATACAGCCAATAGTTTCTCTGCTTAGTGTACTTTAAGAAGAAATAGTATTTAATCTTCCCTCTCTTGTATAGGGTTAGCAATTTTTTAGTGTAAAAAATGTGGTATGCATTTTAATATCATAGCTTCAAGTTATTTTCTTTCATTTATTGGTGCTTTGACTTGTGCATTTCTGGGACATGGATTAACTGGTAACTGGTCAACTTTTTGCACGCAGAATCATCCTTTTAGAACATTTCAGATAATTTATTAGAGATGTCTGAAAGTAAATATTATTAGTACTACTATTGTATACTGACCAGCTTTAACATCTTAAGTAACCTCATTCTGAATTTCTTATTTCATGATGAGAATAGTACCATGAAGGCCAGATAATGTTTGGTTCTGGTGTGCTTCATTTTGCTCCTAATATTTATTCTTTTGTTATATTGTGCTCAAATATGCCTTTTTGACATGTGCATTCTTGGCTGTTGGGTTGATAAGATCAGAGTTTAACCTGATTAACTTGAGTTAATTGAGGAAAGTTCCAGATAAACTTCACCATCTGCTCCAGATAGAAGTTTGGATTTATTTTTTTATTCAACTTCTGAAAAGGACATATGAACTTCTGATAGCCCATTTTGTAGCTCAGAGCTTGGAGGTGCTTGTTGGATCAGTATTCTTATGTAATTGATGAAATAGTATACTTCTTTCACTGTTTCATTTTCTGTTTTGAATAACAAAACTGGATTTTCTAGTGTACTCCAGTTTTATATTGACTGCAATAGAAAGCAATTATAAAAAAACTTAAAGCCTATTATTATGCAGGAGATCATATTTACTGCATATAACCCTGAATGCGATCGCATTCAAAGTTAAGGCTCTGATGATGAGATTTAGTTCTAGGCAGCCAGTTCTTTAGATGAAGTGTGCTGCAATAAAGTATTGTGCATATGACAAATACAAATATTATATAGTTTATTGCTGATTTGATTGGATTCATAAAATGGAAAAGCTCGTTATTTGTTTGCTTATTGAATTGGAATCGACTTAAGCGATACATGAATCTATCAAAATTCACTTCTCTGGTTCCTTGCTGGTAACTATGGTTTTTTAGTGTTATATAAGAGGCTAACTACTAAAATCTTTGGTACGAGTACAAGAAATAGGTCACCATCAGTTTATGGCCTAGTATAGGAGAATAGTTTGGTTCAGTTAACTGATCCCTTTGTCGATTGTGTTCTCCATTTGTTTAAGACATTTAATATAAAAATATCCCGCAATTAAATATAAATAAGTGTCAAAAGACTGATCTAAAATATTTAAGAAGTCTTGCTTTAGATAACTAAAACTGGACTTAATGCTTATCGCTCTTTTTTCAATTTCCTACTGGTAAATGGTTTTGTACATTTTTTTTATATATCAAATTAAAACATAAAAATGTTGCTGTAAAATTGATCACCAAATACAAGTTTTTTCGAAGTATTGGTTTTATAGGCTTAGCATTGTATTATTCTCTGAATTCCCATAATATGGTGGTCATAAAAGTTATTTTTTTGTCAACAGTCATAAAAGTTATTCAAAAGGATCTATATATCTAAAATTATTTTAGTAATTTTATATAAGAATAAAATACTTCTATTCGTTTTTGAAGATAAATAAATGTAGTTATCACTAGAAAAGTTCTCAAATGATTTAATAATCCAATCTAAGCCCGTCTGTTACAAAAGTTTCAAATATATGTAGACATTTAATTCATGTTTCACGCCTTTTAAGCTAACTCATTCATATTGAATTTGTAATGAACATAAATAAGCTTAAAGTAGCATATATGAGTGCAGAATATAGTTACTTAGCTTTTAAAAAAATCTTATAAGTAAATGACTATTGCCATAGTTAATTAGCATTCAAAAAAATTTAATCAGTAAATTAGTGTCTACATTTATCGATCTCTAGTATTTTTACTTTACTTCATAAGCTTACTGTATATGTGAAAAATATTTTAAGGTTTGCTTTTACTTAATACTTAGTCAAATACTTGTACTGGATTGATTATTATTTTTAAGCTTCTTCAAAGGTTTCAACATCATACATGTTTTAAGACAAATTTCTGCAGTTTCAGTGAATTTTCCTGAAATTTAGTCACCATGTACAATTCCATGTATCTGTCCTTGTACTTTCAACGTCGTAAGAATCAGTGGCATTGAATTCTCAAATATGGAATGTAACTGTTTAGTTCAGTCTACCAAGTTGTATTCATTAAATGTTAAAAGAATCATTGGTGTTGAATTCTCAAATATGAAAGATAAATGTTCATTTATTTCGACCGAGGTGGAAAAAACTCAACTTGGTTTGATGGTATTAGTTGAGATAGTAAAAGTTACTAGAATCACATTTTTGTTTGTTTTACCGCTGTAACAGACTTGTTAGGAAAACGTAGCATGCGTTTTGTAAATTGTTATTAATTTACCGTTTTAATATGTCGAAGGAAACTTTGGGAATTTTGTCTTGTAGCATTAGAGTTTTAAAAAGAGAACATAATTTTTGTAATTGGTCAAAGATCTTGGCTGGTTGCACTTCATTAGATGTTCATAATATCTGCATGCAGAACAATTGTTTTCTTTTTACTTTCCATAATTTCTTTCTACCTTTCCTTTTCTTACCGTTTCTTTTCTTCTCTTTTATCGGGGAAAGTAGATGTGTCTCATCAAGTTATATGTATATAGAAAATTGTTTGAACCTTTGGCAAGAAACACTTTTTAGGTCCAGATTTTCTTGACAGCTTGGTGTCTCAGAAAATATTTGCAGCTTCTTTGATATTGATTTATAGTTGAACCAACTAGCCTTATAACACTCGACTTTATTTCTCAGAGCAAGAACGATAAATTCTGGCAACAGTTGATGCACGTATCTTAGGAAAGCATTAGTCTCCCTTAGAGATGAAACGACCTGGACTTTCACTAGAGTAGAACTGACATTGTTGTTGGCGAGATTAGTTAATCATCTGCCTGTTTGACTTGGTGATGTTTGGCACTTGAAGTATCTAGCTGGTATTATATACGATACTGTTTATGAATTGGATATTACTTCATTAAGTAAGTTGTCGGTGGCGCTTATTTCCTACTCAATCTTCTTGCATGATATTGCATCCTCTTAATGATCCATTATGCCTCCTATACTGGTGTTGCATCCAGATATTGTAATTAATTTCTAGAGCCATAGAATGTTGATGTTGAGGCCGTAGTAGGACATGTTGAGGAATTATTGTGGAAGGAGGCGTTAGCTATGGCGAGATTATAATTGGAATGCTTCGTTGATTAGTCTCATGGGAAGTAACTGAAATAATTTATTCCTAATTAAGAAGCTCAATACATCAAACATATCCATTAATTGATGTTTTGTTGTTCATGGACGAAAGCTTTTTGTCATGGTTGAATTTGATCATGGTAATGTGACTTCTGAATGTGATTGGTGCATGGGTAATGTGTATGTTTCCCCTTGGATCAAGCTTGCTGCTCTACATCGATTAAATGTTCATGTTTCTTTTTTAAAAAACAGAGGGGTATCAGCTACTGTCCTCTGAGAAAAAATGGTTGAAGGTTCTAGTATTGATCGTGGGTGCATGTCGTGGTGTTGTATTTAGCTATTTTCTTCTGTAGGTCCAAATGATTACATATATAATGAGCTACAATATTTCGAAGCTTGACGGAGCTGAGTTGAATTAGTTCTTTTTAGTTATTATAATCTGATCTATCAATGAATTCCATTTAAGCTGACCAAGATTGGTATATGCTCTACAGTGAATGAATTACATAGGTGGACAGATTTGACCATCTGTAGGGGAAATACTGGTGGTTAGGAATTTTTTTCTGGTGACAATAGACAATATTGGTTTTGAAGACAATGAGCAACACAGCAGATTGTAGATGAGCTTGGTATCTGGAATTCAAGGTGGGGATGAAAAAGGGAAAGAGAGTGACTTGAGTTTCTCTCGCTTTGATATAGCGGGAGGCCTGCATGACGTGCTATCAGCACACTCCCATGATAATTGTATCATTGTGCCCGGGTTGTGAGGGCTCTCGATCAAATTGATTGGTCAATGTGCTCGTAAGCACCTAGCCTTGAGATGTGGATCATCCAAGGCACATGAGCATGGCTTACTTCTCCTCTTCTAGCCACAGTTTGGGAATGAGTGAGGGTCAGTAATGACTAGGTAGTAAATAGCAATAAGCATCAACTTTAGTGTCGTTTAGGTGGCAGCAATGCAAACTTATGATATGGATCTCTACTGCTTGGTGTATTCTATACTAATGCTTTATGTAGGTTCGAATGACTTATTGAAGAAAAATAACATTCAGTTCTATCACACGACTTGCAACATTATTATGATGAGCATTTATTATAATTTCTGCTTTCTGCTTTCTTGGTTGTTGTTTCTGAAATTGCTTCTTCTGGTTAATGATGTGCTTTAATGGTCGTATAAATTGAAGCCGAGCAATTTTAAATCTGTTAACTTTTTCCTTATTTGATCAGTAGATAAGATATCTCTTATTTCATTTTGACTGTTCACTCTACCTTTATAGGAAGAAATTTCACTATAGAACCACTTTTTCTACAAATATAGAAGGTTTAGTGACAACTGGATGTTATTATTTACTACTGTGCATTAATGGTGGCATGGCATGCTAGTTAACAAATATCAAATTGATTGGTGTTTCTGCATTGGTTTTTGCTTTTACGTTACGATTTACACTGCAGACGTGGGCTACTTGAGTGCATAGTTATCTCATTTGTTTCTGCAGGGAGATGATCCAACACAGGCCTTATACCCAAAAGGTAGACGTGTATAGCTTTGGGATCGTTCTTTGGGAACTCATAACTGGAATGCTTCCGTTCCAGAACATGACGGCCGTTCAGGCAGCGTTTGCGGTTGTCAACAAGGGTGTTCGTCCTATCGTCCCAAATGACTGTTTACATGTTCTTAGTGAAATCATGACGCGATGCTGGGATGCAAACCCGGATGTCAGGCCACACTTCACTGAAGTCGTTAGAATGCTCGAGGCTGCACAAACTGAGATCATGACGACTGTACGTAAGGCCCGTTTCAGGTGTTGCATTACCCAACCGATGACAACGGACTGATCTCAATAGAGAGATTTAACATGACAGTATTTATAAGGAAACAGGAGTGAGAGACGGGGGGGGGGGGG
>QANY01007449.1:69339-107074 GCA_003255025.1 Datisca glomerata
GATAGAATGTGCAAAAGGAGAAGGATGGAGGGAGGAGTTGATTATATAATATTGTGTATTATCATCAGGATGGAGTTTCTTTTATTTTTCTTTTTTTTTTCAAGACGGGGAACGGAAAATCATGTGGAAAGACTATGGCCTGAGTTTCCTTTCAGAATGGATTTAAGCAGATTGAACTAGTAATTGAAGAAGAGATATGATAATGATCTGTAAGTTTTATACATGCCTTATCTTGATGTGTGTAAACAAATACGCTTAGACTTTACCATCTTTAATAGCAAACCTGTTCTAAGCAGGTATATGATATTGCGACTTCCTTTTTCTTCTTTCAAATCTCAGTGGATGAGAGTTTGGATTAGGCAACATACATGCAAGCCAAAAAACAAGCATGGTATGTAGGCCTTCTACCCTTTTCCAATTTCCCATGCTCCTGATTGTTGCTAGCGTTGTCTTGACTCATTGCCGAGAACGATAGAGGGACAATTGACAAATTTAGACCGTCAGATCTCTTTACGTTGGTCTTAAGACAGTCTAGATCTACCTTCAATGAAAAATGGAGAATATTATTTTTATAAATTTTGAATATTTCAAAAGAACAACAAAGAATAACTCCCGTCTTGATGGTATTTAAGTAGGAAAGTATCATATATGGGGTCATTTGATATATAAAATTTAGAATGACTATACTAATTGAATTAATGATAAAATCTTGACATGTTTGAGTAAGTATAATAATCTATAGAATAATTTATTGCAATTTAAAATTGTTGTATTTGGTATATGCATTATATAGTAATAATCTATGTAAAATAATTTTGGAGGTAATTAATTACTTTCTCAAGATTGATTTGCCTAGAATAATTTTGGATTGTTTTCCTTTTTGGAGGCGATTTATTATCTTAACAAGAAGTAAATTAGATTATCAACAAATTAGAAAGAAAAGAAAATGATAGTCTAAAAAGAGAAGAGAAATTTGTGAAGATCCATTTCATATAAAAAAGGGTCATCAGCCTAATAAGTCATAGTTAGATTCTGTGTCAATGTGTATTTAAAGTTCGATCTTGAATCGACTTCAATACTGAAAATTGATAAAAAAAAAATTAGATCACCTCATTTACAACTTATGGTAAAAAAGGATAAGAATTTTTTCATGTTCTATGAACAGAAAATAATCGGATAGTTGATTATAAAAATGAACGCCTAGATTATTTAGTAAAAAGACAACGTAAAAAAGAAGTTAAAATCATCTTTTCAAGTCGGCGCTTGTAAAGTGGTGAATATAGTCGTCTGTGCTAAAAGAAAACGATCACGATTAACTTGTATATATCCCTTCATGTTGGGGTCTCCAGAGTATCTATGTCCGGTAAAAGATGGGCTTGAAAAGAAAATATGCCATTTGGTTAGCTGTCCCTTAGTAAATGTAGTTATGGGCCTAGGGCTTGTTTATCTTTTCAAGTGAGAGCATGCGAATTTGTCATCAAACTCAGCTGCGACTCTAAGATTAGCTCTAGAGTCTAGCAGGGGCTGGGTTATTGTAATTGATCAAGAATGGAAGAAGAAAGAAATGACGGAAAAGCATCAATTACGAGGATGAGAATACATGTGGGAGGATTGGGAGGAAGTGTCATGGAAGACGATCTGAAGAAGATGTTTCAGAGTGGAGGAGTGGTGGAGGCCATTGACATCATCAGAACCAAAGGTCGCAGTTTTGCCTATGTCGATTTCTTCCCTTCTTCTGACAATTCCCTTTCCAAGCTTTTCAGCACCGTAAGTCTTCTTCTTGCTTTCTCTGATTCTTCCGTTTTGTTTTCAGGTTTTTGAAATATTGAGTTTTAGCTTGGGATTGGATATAATTTTATGAATGAACGAATATATTTTCAGTTTTGAGTCATTCACTTGTCTCTCTACGGCAATGTATGCAGTATAATGGGTGTGCTTGGAAGGGAGGGCGGCTTAGACTTGAGAAGGCTAAAGAACATTATCTTGGTCGTTTGAAGCGTGAGTGGGAAGAAGATGCTCAGCTTGTTAATAATAATGACGTTGATGCCACACGCTCCGAACTCACTCCAGAAAAATCTAAGAAACTCCCCGCTTCAGATGACAAGCAACTTCGGATTTTCTTTCCTAGATTAAGAAAGGTGCCTTTCTTTTACTGCTAGAGGATATTTTTCTAGTTTAACTTTCAACTCTTTTCTAGATTAAGAACATGAAAATGTCGGAGACAGTTGGAAGTAATTAGAAACACTTTGCTTTCTGGAAAGCTCTTCAAAGTACATAGAAACGATGAATTTTGAAAATCAGGAAGGCATGCCATCCTTATATGTGAATTTGTTGAGCAGGTGAAAACATTGCCGTTCAGTGGAACAGGAAAGCATAAATACAGCTTCCGACGGATTGAAGTACCCTCTCTCCCCGTGCATTTTTGTGACTGCGAAGAGCATACCACTCTTGCTTCTACTGTTAAGGCCAAAAACGAAAGGAAGTATGATGTGGAAGCAGAAAGAGGTGGAGTCGACGAGGAAGAACTCCAAATTATGCATTCGGTTATGAACAAGCTTTTTGAGAAGAAAAAAATTTCAGCTTCACATCCTAAACAGAGTAGAATTGTACCACTGAAAGAAGTAAACAACTCCATGACATTGACTGATGATCTTCAATCTAACTATGAGAATGAAATGAACGATGAAGCAGATGATGATGATCTCGTACTTAATGTGTTGACAAGAGGGAACAATAGAAGCAGAGATGAAACGACTAGAATCATACCACCGAAAGAAGGTGACAACTCCGTGACATTGACTGATGATCTTCAATCTAATTATGAGAATGAAATGAACGATGAAGCAGATGATCTCGAACTTAATGTGTTGACAAGAGGGAACAATAGAAGCAGAGATGAAACGAGTAGAATCATACCACCGAAAGAAGGTGACAACTCCATGACATTGACTGATGATCTTCAATCTAATGAGAATGAAATGAATGATGAGGCAGATGGCGATGATCTCATAATTAATGTGGTGACAAGAGGGAGCAATAGAAACAAAGATGAAAGGAGGGGTGAAGCAGACAATGACTATAACCTTATATCTAATGTGGTGATAAGTGCAAAAAACAAGAACAGACCAGCCTTCATAGCGGACAAGAAGAAGGATCCAGTCTTGGAAATTCAGGTACAACTTGACTTCAGATTGATTGAGGGTAGCTCAAAGGGTTTGCTTGTTTGTTTCTGTCTTTATGTTATCTTAATTATTTTGGAATCATTGTTTAAAGTTAAACAAGCATTAACAAAATCATCATTTCAGGATGTACACAAGGGAAAGAAAACAACCAATATTGGAAATCAACACAAGAAACGAAAATCAATATCCATTGAGGAAGCTGATAGAAACAAACTGGTGCCCACCATTTCTACGGACAAGTTACCACATCAGACACAGTCGAAAGACTTGCAGACAGACTCAGCAGCTCAACCTGTTGACAACAAATATCACCAATCAACTTCCCAGCCAACAGAGGCTCTTCAGTCTTCAAGAGAAACTGAAACTCTTTGTGTCGTTGCAGAAGCTGCTCAACCTATCAAGCCAATCGCATCATCAATTAAAACGGGTAGAGGTGCTTCATGGATGCATAAGGCTTCATGGACACAATTAGTTGGTGAAGGAACTGACAGCTCATTCAGTATTACACAAATTTTACCTGGCATTGCTAATGAAAATCAAATACAAGTGGTACCCATTGTGAACTTCGGAAATGCGTTCACTGAAGGCGGCTTTAGTAAGTCATCGCGTAATCACCTAGTAAAACAGAATAAAAGTAAATCTGCTGCAAGTAGTTCTACTTCTTTACTAATTGGAAAAGAGGGGGATGGTGGTAGGACTACTCCAGACAAGAATCAAATTTCTGTCACAAACACTAAGGATGCTCCTGCACGAAAGCAAACACCTACAGGGGATGCTATGGTTGGAGAAACATGCTCATTCATGAGAAGTGAAACTTCACTGAAGGAGTGGGCAAAGACCAAGGCTGCTCTAAGTGGGTCTCTCAAGAGAAAAAGAGGTCAGGATTAAATATATTTAACCATTTCAAAGGAATATGGACATAAATCCTGGTCAGCTGAGCATGAATTGGTGTTTATCAGAATCAATCTATATTCTTGTTTTAAATATCAGCAGTCTCTTAAATTGTCTGATTTTTTGAGAAATCATAATTGTTCATTTTTGTTTGGTTTTCCTTGAAACCCTGTCGATTTTTTGTCTTTGATGTCTGTAATGGCAAAGAAGCTTTGGAATGTGGTTTCGCTAACACCATGAGGGCACTCAGACCCCCAGACATATCATGTAGACATGCTTGGCAAGATTGGAGCATCATGCCATGTAACTGTCAAATTGTAACACAAACACTTTTATACATTGATAATACACTATTTTAGTTGAATTATTTAATATTCATTTTTGTATGAAGCATTTAAGTTGGTGTGTATTTCTATTTAGAACCGAATTAAGAAACACTTGGTAGATAATTTTTTGTAAAGTTTTTCGGAATTCCAAATTGTGTTAAAAATAAACCAGATTTGTCAATAAATATGATGTAAAAGTCTTTTAATACATTTCAAAAAATGCTCTCGAACTAATCCCCGATCATGTGTATCACGGTGTATAACATGCCACAAATAACTAATGAGCTTGTTCAAGGCTCGAGCTCCATGGTGGTAGAGCTTGATCAATAATTATTTTCGCCATTAGTTATTGAATGAGTATCTTCTTTTGGAGCACTTTTAATCTGTAAATGGATGACTCAATTTTATTTGTTTATTTATCTATTTTTAGTTCTGGCTATGCAGAAAAAAGAATTCTGATTAATTATGCCTAGTGCACAAACTTGTTCACAATGATAACTAGAATATTGTGGATTTAGATATCGTATTTTTTAACAACTAGGCATGCAACACGTGTCTTGCATGTATTGAGGTCACATACAACTCACATGATTTTTAATTATTTAGGTTGAATAATTAATATTTATTTTCATGATATAATTACTTATATAGATATTAGGATCCTAAAAAATGAAATTGATGAACCATGTAATGTTATGTAAATAATCATTCTACTTAAGTAATAATATAGTAGAAATTAATTGTATTATACTACTGTATGCTTTGGTTAAATTATATAGCTTTAAAGCCTAAAATATTTGTTAGATTCTTTCTGCTCAATGAACTTTTCTTTTTCACTTTTATTTTTAAAAGTCATTAGATTAATATACACAAAACGATAATAAAAAAATATTAGCTAAAGAGATATTGGTTTAAGTTGAGACTTATCTTTTGCTTATATATAATCTTTTGATATTTTAGATTAAAAATAAAGAAAAGACCTTTAAGTATGATAATTTTATACAAAATAGTTAAAAAAAACTCTTCATATAATTTTTTATACTTAATTTTGATTTTAGGGACAATGTACGAAATTTCAAATGTAATTGAAAGTAATCTTCTATAAAAATATTTCTTCTACTTCTACGTAGCATAGATAGATATCTTAAAATCATAAAGAAAAAAAAATAAGAACAAATTCATTTGCATCCCGAGAAGAGACATTTTATCAACATGTTATACACGGCTTGATGCAAAGAAATGCAATTTGAGCTGCATAATGCATGTTTCAACAAAAAAAAAAAAGAACTGCATAATGCTAAGTTTCGTAAATTATTCTAAACCATTTAACATTAACATTGATTAATGTAGACGCTAAAATCACGTAGGCTCAGACTTCAGCTCATAAGTTTAAAAAATCATTAGATCAGTTTTGAGATCGAATTAGACTCTTTGACCTACTATAAAAAGTTCATGGCTTCTTCTTTGCTATATCTAGGCTTATTCAGGGAAGTAGTCTATTTTTGAAATATAAGTAAGTAAGAGAGTGATAAAAAAATTATATTTGCTAGAATGACTTTTTTTTAACTGTAAATTTTTTTTGATGAAACTCTAAAAATTTTATGTACAGATATGCTATGACATATTTTAACCATAATATATTTTACTATATCATTAATATACCTAGTATATTTTTAATATACTTTTATATACAATCTGTGATGGTTATATATCATGAATATATTATTTTACAAATCATCAATACCAAATATCTTCCCACACTCAAACTCCTCTCCTCTTTCTCTTCTTCAATCTCTTTTGCTCGATTCCTATAAATTCTGAAATCAAACTAGAAATCAAGAAAATCGGAGCATATTAAACCAGAAATCAAAACAAAAATCCAGTAAATTTAGAGCGAATCAATCAAACACAAAATGAGAAATCAAAAAATCAGCCAGCAGAGAAAATCACGACAGAACCACAACGACGACAGTGCACGATGAAGAAAATTAGAGAACACGATGGGAGAACTAGAAAACAAAGAGAAGCACAACAATTCATGACTAGATAACCAAAGCACCTAAAATCATCGACGACGAGAACACGAGGGCGAGAAAACCAGACAAGATGAAAACCAGACTACGAGAAAACCAAGACGACAAGCAACAAGGAAGATGAAGAACAACCAAACGAGAAAGAAGAAACCAACAAGGAACCCATATGGATAGCATCGACGAGCACCACCCCGATTGACAGAGAAAAATGGAGAGAGTGCGATTGCTGGGAACAGTTGGTTTTAAAATTAATTAAAAATAAGTTTGAACCACGAACGGTTCATGAGCGGAATATCAAAAAAATTTCCAATTAACTTAAAACCAAATAACGTGCGATTATGCATATACGACATTAAACAAGAAGATAAAGTTAGAAACAATTATTTCACCTATACTTTCTATCGGAGAATTGCTGAACTGGCGAAATTTCTTCGAGCGTTGTTCGTGTTCTTCAAGCTTCGGGATCCGAACCATGCACTTGAACTCCAAGAACGATTTATGAATTTCGTCCACCAATAACCACCCTTTAATTTAATAAATATATCTCACGAGAAGTTTGTGTAGGAGTTTGAGTGTGAGCTCTCAAAATGATTGAAGAAAATTTTCTCCTTCAATATAATTTTCGGCTGCAACATGGAGGGAGGTGAAAATGATTTTCTCCTTTTGCTTTTCTAACAAGCAACTGTATCTTGTCCCGGATCTATCTGCAATCAGATTGTTATTAGATATTGATAAAATATAATTTTTTATTTACAAATATACTCATATATTTTTAAATTTATGAAAATTCATCCCATATATTCATAACTGCCGAAAATTGCAATATTCCTTAGAGTTTGAGTTGTATCGAGATTCATCAATCCAATTGATAAATTAATTGATCATCATCAATTAGTTAATTTATTTATTTTTTAATTACTAATTATCTAATAATTAAAAAAATAATAAACTAATTAATTTCAATACATATAATCACACTTAACTAATTAAGTGACAATACACATCATATATGGGTGCATGAAATATGTCTTGGCACCAAAATACATTTTGATCCAATTTACTTTGTTTCTCTATTCCTGTTCTCATGAGCTATTTGTGAGACCGAATGGACTCACATGAATAAAACTAAGAATTCAAATACCTGGTGAATTTATCTCCATAAATTTCTGACATATTTAATCCTGACATTGTACGACTCCAATATAGGTTCGATGCCGAATCAACTCTCGATTCATGCGCGCTACGATTTTCTGTTAGTGTAAATAAACCCTTTTATTTTCACGGTCCACATAATACTTTAATATATTACCCACCGTGAATTTCAGTTACAAAAGCGGGGATGTAAAATTATCATTTGACCCATCTTGTTATTATTTTCTTAACTCTTTTATTGACTGTGGACAAGAAAAACCTAATAGTTAATTGTCTCATACAATTCACAAGTTTTAATCAATGACTCAATTCATTGAATATCTGGCCAGGTTA
Organism: Datisca glomerata; assembly: GCA_003255025.1. Lineage (NCBI taxonomy): Eukaryota > Viridiplantae > Streptophyta > Magnoliopsida > Cucurbitales > Datiscaceae > Datisca > Datisca glomerata. Next base: position 77,257 of record QANY01007449.1, read on the forward strand.
ATTTATTCACACACCCATCAATAAAACATAAGGTAATATTGTTGTTTTCGCAATCTAACCATGAAATTCCATAACTATGAATCACTTAACTTCAACTTAATTGAATTACAATCCCAACAGTCGAGGTATTGCCCGCCAATTCGAACTCACTTATTTTACATGTCAAAGATTGCAACTAACTAAGTCAAACTACGTATTCACTTCAGGATTAAGATAATTTCGAAATACTCTTAAGGTGTAACAATTAGATTTAGAGTTTGGTAAATGGTTTTGAGCTTTAAACTAATTTATTATCAGTCTATTCAACATGTTCATAACATGTCTAAGTTAACCATTTGAGTCTCCACTCCCATGCCTCAAGACCGGCATCCATTGGTTCAACCTAACAGTCGTAATCAGATTCGATTGTCCAGTCGATCCTAAGACTGTGAATATCGTTATGAAATTTATTAGAAGAGTTCATCTGGAGATGCCTCTGTCTTCATTCTTCATTTGTTGATGAATGTTTCAGAACTTGAGTAATTTATAAACACTTTAATTTAAAATAAAACTTTCAATTTATTTATAAGAATTCAATAATACTAATGTCTGAGAAATAAATACAAATAAATAGTTATTACACACTACTTTATGGATATATTTCAACGATCTCCCACTTGGACTAAAGTAGGCATGTACAATCTCTTATCCGCGATCCCTCCAGATGACCATAAAAAACTTTACCGCTTAAAGTTTTCATGAATGGATCTGTCTGGTTGTTGACCGTCGAAATATGCGTAACCTCAACGTCTCCATGCTGAACAATTTCTCTAATTAGGTGATATTTTACATTATGTGTTTTAATCTCTTATGGTTTCTAAGTTCTTTAGAATTCGCTACACCCTCAATGTTATCACAATAAAGTGTCATGGGTTTGTCAACGTCTAGAAAAACTTTTAAAGTCTTCAAGAACTTCCTAAGAGATACAACCTCCTTTGCAGCTTCACAAGCAGCCATATATTCAGCTTCCATGGTAGAATTAACAATGTAAGATTGGCCAACTTGCATATTTTCAGGTTTAGAACATATGTTGGGCACTCATATATTTTAAAATGGTTAATAGACGACCTTCGTCCATACCATCTTTCATATGGTGTACCAGGCACCGTCTTTGACGGAACTTAGTTCAGAATATATGTTGTTGTTTTCAAGGCATATTCCCAGAAGAAATTTGGGAGAGATGAGTAACTCATCATGGATCTAACCATATCCATCAGAGTTTGATTCCTTCTCTTTGACACACTATTTTCCTGTAGCGTTCCAGGTGCTGTAAGTTGAGAAAGAATACCTTATTTCTTAAGAAAGTCTTCGAACTCTCCTAGCAAGTAATCTCCACCACGATCAGATCATAATGTTTTGATTTGTTTTTCTAATTGCTTTTCAACCAATGCCTTATACTCTTTGAACTTTTCAAAGGTTTCGTACTTTTGACGCATTACATAAACATGATCAAAACGTGAGTAGTCATCAGTGAAGATTACAAAGTATTCATAACCTCCTCTTACTTGGATATTCAATGGCCCACATACATCACTATGTATGAGTTCAAGGTATTGAGTAGCTTTTTCACCTTTTGCTGAAAAATGTTTCTTAGTCATTTTACCTTCAACACTTAAAGTTTGCAAATGACCATCCTTCACAAGTCTTTTAATCATGTCCAGGCTAATATGCCCAAGGCGTAAGCGTCACAAATAGGTTAGATCGATTGAGTCATACTTCAATCTTTTACTATCCCTTTGTAAATCATTATTCACTTCAGTGTCACATATCATTGGAACTATTGATTTTACGTGAAACAGTTTATAAAACATGCGTACAACAATAATTAAGCATTCATTTCTAAAATTACCAACATATTTTGAGATACTCTGGCCAGTTGCGTTTCCAATGACCAGCAGCTCCACAGTGATTACACTTGTCTTTCGACTTGTCTACTCTCGCGGTGCTCTTGCCTTTGACAGCTCTCAACTTCTGCTTCTTCGCTTTTCATGGACATTTACTCTGTTTCTTCTTAGAGCCAAAGGTAGAAGGCTTTCTTTCAGTAAAGTTAGCCTCTCCAGACTTCCTCTTGCCCTTCAGAAGGAGAGTCTCAACAACTTGCAGATTCTTCATGAGCTTAGGAAGTGAGTACTTCAGCTTATTCATCGAATAATTAAGCTTGAAATTCTCAAATGTATTAGACAATGTCTCTATGACCATATCCACCTGAATCTCACCATCAACCTCAGTACCCCTGATCTTCATCTCATTCAGATAACTTAGGATCAACATCATATGTTCTCTGACAGGGATTTCAGGTTCCATCCTACAGTTCATGAAGTTGCATACAGTTGTCTGTCTGGCTTGATGACCCCGATCTCCGAATATTTTGGTGATGTTCAACATCATATCAACGATGGTCTCCAAGTTTTGATGTTGTTGTTGCAACACATTGCTCATAGATGACAAGATGTAACATCTGACGATCTCATCAGAACGCAACTAAGAAGCATAAGCATCATTTTTCCTCTTGAGTCGATTCAACAATAGACTCAAGGGGACAAATGGTAGTGAGCACGAACTTGTGCTTTCTACCGTCAGCAGGATATCAAGATTTTATTTCCAATCCATATAATTTTCACCAGTCAATTTGTTCGTGTTAAGAATAGTTGAGAGATGGGATAACGACATGATTACTGAAAAGAATAAATAAAGCGGTGAAAATAAATGTTCAATCGTTTAGGAAAGTATGATGTATTATGCAACTACTTAAATATTTAAAAATTCATCAAAAAATATTTCTTCTATGATGTTACGATAAAAAACGATAGCTTGTCTCATCGAGGGATGAAGTCCAAACTATCTCTTATCGCATCGAGACTCTTCTCGTTTGATTAACACTCAAATGTCTTCACATCTAGCTTAATTGATCACTAATGGTTTTGGTCACCTCGGCCTCATTGACTAACCCCTAAGTGGGGATTCCAACGTGCTTCAGTATAAGTGTTTAACCAATGCATCGACTCATAACAGTTACTATGGACTAACAGTCCGTCTATGGGACGGTCATGCCCCACTACTTCCTTTAGAAGTCTTAGCTTTTCAAGCAATTCGATGACTCAAAGTGACACGACTCCGAAGTTTCTCCCATTGAAGAGAGGATCGCTATGGGCAGTTCTAAACCATTTCTCGTGGCATGATCAAGTTCACGTTTGAGACCTTGGGATCATATCAACATAAACGACCCTCCCACTTAGTTTTTTTTTAACTTTAAATTTTTTGTTGTTTTTCAAAACATAACTTTTATTAATTTGAAAAATGTGATGAAATTTATAAATCATTTATTTAATTTTAAATCCTAATTTAAAATAATAACCATTATAAATTTCGTATTGTAATTAAATGATAACCATTATAATTAATCTACAATGATGCATGTACATGTTACATGGTAGTTTGATATTGGCATATCCGTAGTTCTATATGGCATGTTATATGATTATGCGTGATTAAAATTAAATCATACATTTAAATTAACCTATTGACTCATTTCTAATTACAATCTAAAGAAATACTAAATTATAAATTAATTTACAAATCTTCATGGCGCCTGTAATTGTGTATTTGTTCTTCGAGATTGTCCCACCACTTTGTAATTCTTTACAAAAGTCCATTCCCATTTTAAATTCAAATTTAAAATTTAAAATTGAAAATTTAAAATTCAAAATTCAAAATTCAAAATTTAAATTCAAAATTCAAAAATCAAAAATTCAAAATTCAAAAATTCAAAATTAAAATTTTGATTAAAACCCTTTAATTAAGGAAAACTATTTTCTTAATTAAATAATTTCATTAATTATCCTCCTTTTTCAAAAAAAACAAAACAAAAGATAAAAAGATAATATTGATAATTATCTTTTGAATTCAAAATTCAAAAGATAAAAAGATAAAATAGAGATTTATCTTTGAATTCAAAATTATCTTTTATCCATTTAAAATTTAAAAGATAAAAAATAGGATAAGGTTTATCGCGAAATATCACAGGGTTTCCTAAATCCTAATTGTTATCTCCTAGGGTTTTACAAACCTTAGTCATCATGCAGGGCACGGGAGCAGAGAGCGACAGCGACGGGCACCGGAACAGTAACTCCAGAGTGAACAGTAATTCTGGTGTGAACAGTAAATTCGCATGACCAATAATTCCGTGTGAACAATGCGTGTCTGGTAACTTTTCGGTGGCTGTTCGGTGACTTCTCGATGGCGGTTTCGATGACGATGATTTTACATCAAATTTATAAAATTACAACTTTTGCAACAAATTAAATTACATAAAATCATATGCCTCAAATCTGGCGATCAATTCTAAATTGAAATAAAAACGCCTAGAGCCAATAGTTAGGGATCCAATCACATAATACATTCAAAACAGTTTGAATCTACCATACAAAATCATATGCATATCCACAAAATTCACAAATACGTCCGTTTCAAATACCAATATGTATAATCAAGAACCTCGCTCTCATACCAATTGCTGGGACATGTTGGTTTTAAAATGAATTAAAAATAAGTTTGAACCACGAACGGTTCATGGGCGGAATATTAAAAATTTTCCAATTAACTTATTTAATCAAATTAAATAAATTAAAATCAAACAACGTGCGATTATGCATATACAATATTAAACGAGAAGATAAGCTTATAAATAATTTTTTCACCTATACTTTGTATCGGAGAATTTCTGAACTGGCGAAATTCATTCGAGCGTTCTTCGTGTTCTTCAAACTTGGGGATCCGAATCACGCACTTGAACTCGAAGAACGATGTACGAATTTCATCGACCAACAACCACCCATTAATTTCAAAAATATATCTCACGAGAATTTTGTATAGGAATTTGAGTGTGGGCTCTCAAAACGATTGAAGAAAAAAAATTGAAAATTTTCTCATTCAATATAATTTTCGACGGCAACAGGGAGGGAGGGGAAAACATTTTTCTCCTTTTACCTTTTTAACAATTAACTATATCTTATCCAACATCTATCTACATAGATTGCTATTAGATATTGATAAAATGTAATTTTAATATTTATAAATATACCCGTATATTTTTAAATTTCTAAAAATCCACCCATATATTCATAATTGCCAAAAATTGCAATATTCCCTAGAATTTGAGTTGTATCGAGATTCATCAATCTAATTGATAAATTAATTGATCATTATCAATTAATTAATTAATTAAGCTTTTATTTAATAATTATCCAATAGTTAGAAAATAATAAACTAATAAATTTCGATACATATAATCACACTTAACTAATTAAGTGATATGACACATCACATATAGGTGTAGAAAATATGCATTGGCAGCAAAATACATTTTAATCTAATTTACTTTGTTTATCTATTCCTGTTCTCATGAGCTATTTCTAAGACCGAATGTACCCACATGAACAAAGCTAATTCAAATACCCAGTGAATTGATCTCCATAAATTCCTAACCTATTTAATCCTAACATCGTACGACTCCACTATAAGTTCGATGTCGAATCAACTCTCGATTCATGCAAGCTACATTTTTTGTTGGTCTAAATAAACCCTTTTATTTTCACGGTCAATGAAATATTTTAACATATTACGCATCGTGAATATCAATAACAAGAGTGGGGATGTAAAATTATCGTTTTATCCCTTTTGTTATTATTTTCTTAATTTCTTTATTGACTGTGAATAAAGACATAATATTAATTATCTCTTACAATTCACAAGTCTTAATCAATGACTTAATTCATTGAATATATGGTCAGGTTAATTTATTCACACACTCATCGATAAAGCATACGGTGATATTATTACTTTCACAATCGAACCACAAATTCGATTGAATTACAATCAAAACAATGGAGGTATTGCCCGCTAATTCGAACTCACTTGACATGTTAAAGATTACAACAATCAAGCTACGTATTCACCTCAGGATTAAGGTAATTACAAAAATATCATTAAGGTGTAACAATTAGATTTAGAGCTTGATAAACGGTTTTAGGCTCTAAACTAATTTGTTACCGGTCTATTCAACATGTTCATAACATGTCTAGGTTAACCGTTTGAGTCTCCACTCCCATACCCTAAGACTGACATCCATTGGTTCAACCTAACAGTCGTAATCAGATTCGATGCTTAGTCGATCCTAAGACTGCGAATATTGTTCTGAACTTTCTCAGAATAGTTCACCTGAAAACCCTTCTGTCTTTACTCTTCGTTCGTTGATGAAAGTTTCAGGACTTGAGTAATTTACAAACAGACTTTAATTTAAAATAAAACTTTCAATTATTCATAAGAATTCAATAATATTAATTCTGATAAATAACTAAATATAAATAAATAGTTATTGCACGTTACTTTTTGGATATACTCCAGTATGCGAGAGAGAAGAAAGATGCGGATAATAGAAGTTTTGCTAAACTCGGCCATATTTAAAAATCTAAATATTGTTGGGTCAAATTCTAAAACTTAAAAAAACAACTTAGTTTACTTTAGTTTCCCTTGAGTATACCATATGTGTTTTAGAACAATAATTTGTTTAAAACATGGAACATATATTATGTGTAAGTTTTAAAAATTTGATCAGTTTTACAAAGAAAATAAATCTTAGCGGTCATTTACTCAAATAAAATATTTTAAAATAAATCTTAGCGGTCATTTACTCAAATAAATCATTTTAACTTATTTTTTCAGTTTTTTCTTATAAAAATAATATCTTGCACTAATTTACTTTATAGAAAGTACTAGAAGCATACAAAACACAAGAACAATGTTATTTACAGATAAAGTTGGATTCCAATAACGAAGAGAACCATCACAGTTCGCTCCTCAGCACAGCTAATCTTGGTGGACACTTGCACATACACAAAGAGTCGGCACGTTCTACTAGTACTGGCTAACCCTATTGCCCCTCAGTCATTTATTTTGATAAGAATGCCCTTATTATATAAATAATTAGTAAAAATAGTTTTTGAAAATTAATAGCTATAAACATAGCTTAATAAGTAATGCTATATACTACTGAAATAACTAATAGTCCACTAACATTACAATTAACTTTAAAACTTTCTAAATTATAAAATTACATTGTTATACAAGGGTCATTTATCACCGTAAAATAAAAGGAGCCATTGCACAAACATTTTAAAATTTAGAAAGTGGCTGCCAATAGCCCCATGGACTTCTAAAATGAACCAATCATCTTTAGTTTCAGAAGAAAATCATATAAGACTTAAAAAAGAAAAGAAAAAAACAAGTTAACTCACCACAAATCTAGTATAGGTACATGAATACGTAGAGGTAAAGTTATATCATGGCTGTTGATGTGAAAAATATGCCTGCATCGACTGTCGAGAAGTCCGTCACGCGTCGTTCGGTGATTCGTCCAGAGGTCTGTAAAAATTAAGAATCATCGTGAAAGCAATAGGCAGGGCACCAGAGTGGTGCCCCACTTAATGCACTCCGACGATCAAGTCAGTAGAGTGTTTAGAGAAAGGTAGCAGTATGGAGAATCGCTTATCATTAAATGAGGATTATCATAAATTATAATGATTTTATGTATCAGTCAAACGTCTAGATTCAGTGTATCTTCTTCCTTATTCTGATAAAGAATGGAGATATTCATGGATAATATTCTCTGATCAAGATATTTTGGTTACCATCTTATCCTCTTTAACAACCATTAAGATTGCCTGACAAATTTGATGTATGCCTATCATTTCCTTGTATGACTGATTATTATATCTTATTGTGACAAGAAAATCATATCGGCTATCTCGAGTAGCCACGATCTTAGGTATGAGATTACATTTTCATCTGTATGACCTCGGTCATGTAAGTATAGGTGGGGTCGTGTCCATCGATCTGGTCGTGGAAGGCGCCTCGATCATCATGGTGACTTCGGTCACGGAGGAGTCCTCAGTTTAGACTTAATATGGGCTGTACCTGAGAAATGAGAATATTAAGCCTTGTTTAGAAATATTATTGAGTGGGCTTTAGCCCGTGTGTTTTTTCTCCCCTAGATTTTGCACCCACTTCTTGAGTCTATAGTATAATGATAGAGTCAGGAAGTATGTTGTGGAGGGAACCATGAGATTTTACCCAAGACTCTGTCTTTACACTTAGTTGAGTGTTAAGCATATTATTGGCGTTGAGATCATCAAATAGTAGAGTTTGTGTCCAAATATCTAAGTATTTGTTGCTGGTTCATGATGGCGTCTCAAAGCATCTTGTGACTTAGACGAGTTTTCTTCGTATTTATCAATTGACTCTTGGTAAAAATGTCATCATCTTGATTAATGTTGAACTTGTTCATGTAATGATGTGCGTGATCGTGTTGGGACCTGAAGCTATATGGTTCAGGTTTGTGCGAGTTGCTCCGAGTAATTATCGGGATCGAGTCTCTATGATTTTCATCTGGCAGCCACGCGACTTGAGTTAGATCAGTGGTCATAACAACAAAAATTTTACACCTCTGTCTAAGCGTATGGTGTAGACTGGTGTTAAAATTGATTCCTTTGATCTGGGCAAGCAATAAGACGTCATTCTATTAGGGATTACTTCACTATGTGGTTGACTTGACGTTATGAAGTTATAGAATCTTTTCAAGGGTAGAATTTTTTTTTTTTCTGAAATCCTGCATTGCATTCTAATGTTGATCCATACTTGACCATGTATCCAGTACATTACTTTGGCATCTCATGTCATGTGGTGGGTGATGGAGTTATACACTCAATGGTGTGCTTCCCGAGGGTTCTTCTTGCCATCTAGAGTTACATTTTCAGAAACTAAGTTGTGGATGAGAACTGAAGGTTTTGATGCTTTGGTTGTTGAATCTTTCTCGTAACTCAATGTTTGATTTTATTGGTTTGTCCAAGTCATGTAGTGATTGTACTGTTTAAGTCGTCCATTGCTTTTTCTGAAATTTATAATAATTTTGTAGCGTAGCTTGGCACAGGGAGTGTTTTTGAGCTATCCTTAAAGAAAATCGAGTGGTTCTTCTCTTGGAGAACAAATGACTTTTGAGTATCTATGGAGTGATGTCCCCATCATTGTGTTGGGGGTTATGCCCTCAAAGTATAAGTATTGAAATTTTGATATGAAATTTAAAGAGAATTACATTTTTCTTATAATTATTTTTTTAAATTATTGTTGAATAATTTATATAAATATCTGAAAATTCCATATTCATTAATGAGACTATGATCTTGTATTAGTACAAGAGGATTAAGATCATAAATAATGAATAAATTTGTCAGCAACATATTAAAATATGGAATCTTCAATGAATAGTTGCTAGTATGGTTCACTAATCATTATGTATGCGTGTGATCTAGATCCAGATCATTGATGTGGATGGATATCTTAGTTAATGTACTTTATATAATAAAATTATATATGACAAGACCAATGTGAATTAATATATTTATTAACGTGCCAATTATCATAAAGATTTAATACACATCAATTCGATAATTATATGTAGACCAGTATGAAATCTGAGTATTTATGAACTTCTATGCATGTCTACTGAATTTTTTGATTCACTTGTTAATGTATGTTTGTTAATCAGGCTAGTGACTTTTATTTTGGAGATTCAGTGATGTGGGTTGCTGAGAACATGATCATACAAGATTTGGAATCTAAGCTTTTCTAACGAGTCGTATATTGGTTATCTTACGTGTTAATTCTAGAACTGAATGGTTATTGAGCTCAAATTTACAATAAGATTATAAATTAGTCATTCACTAGTGGATTAATGGTACTTAAGGATCAAAAGGTAATTAGAAGGGTAAAATGGTAATTTTAACCAGTTCTAATTTACGAACCAATAATTGGAGGTCATAACTATATGAAATAATTATGTTAGTGGACTACATGAGAATACTCTGTAAATACATTCTATAATCTCTAAGAGTGCAATTCTATGTTTATAGTGGAGTAATAATGACATTAATAAATATAATTATTTAATTAAATAGTTTAATTAATAATCTAGTTTATTGGAGCTTAGGATTATAGGTTCATGGTCCCCAAGTCACGTCTATACTACGCTGTCTTGCGTGTGAGTATTTCAGGACATGAAAAAATGATTGACTTGCAAAATGGATTTTATTTTGGGGTAAGTACATAATTATAAGATAATTATGTGTGATTAATTAATTGAATTATTTATATATTTAAATATAATTTTCGGAAATTATACATATAAATAATTATCAATTTTTTTAATTATCGATAAGTGAGACAGAATATCTATTTTTTGAAATTAGATAATTAAATTATTATTAGATAATAATTTAAATCAACTAAATCTGTTACTTGTGAAATAACAAAAAAGTTAGTTGATAGGGATAATCATATATGTTAATTTTGAATTAACTGATATCTAGATAATTATCTAATTAAAATAAATATTTAATTCATAGTAATTATCATATGTCAATCACAGATAGGGTATCAGAAATTCACATGGACTATTGTGGTGCCACGTGGCACTACATTAGTGAGTGTGCAACACTGTAGTGTCATATGGCACTACAGTGTTGCCGTGAGGTACTATGCTGGCTCACGACACACTACACTGCCATGTGGCACTGCAGTGGGCCCATTGTAATTGGTAAATTTATAATTAAATATTATTTCAGTTTATCCCTAAAAATCTGATATGCCATTATCTAGAATATATACATATATTATTCTAATGGCCTACGTAGTTGAAAGAAGAGGAGAGAATCAGTTGATCAGATCATCAGTTCTCCAATCAAGAGTTGAATTGAGAACACGATTGGTGTCAATGATATTTTCTTCTGTGATTAAACGTTAATCAAATCTTTAAAACAACAATCATCACGTACTTTTAGAGAATCATCTCACTAAAGTCCTCTTCAATAAATCTCTAGATCTTATGTGTTGAGAACATCTAGAGATAGAAAAAGTATCTTCTAATATTCTACGTGCCCACACACATCCTGGTGCGTTGAGGATTGATTTGGAAGTTCTTGCTGTGGGAACGGAGGATTGCTCGATTTTTGCAAGGATATTTGATATAGATTACAAAAGGTATATGATTCATAACCTTGTATGTTGTAGATTTAATTTATAAATATATAATAGATCCTGACCGATTGAAAAGTGTTTTCAATACAAGTTTTTATTTGGTTATCGTGACGCTGTGCAAGTTTTGTTTTATTAAAAGATTCATTTTTTATTAAAAGTTTTATTTTTTAAGAGTCCACGCGCCTCAACTTTTTAGCCGCGTACGCACCGCGACGACCAGCAAGTGGTATCAGAGCGATCTTTACATATTTATATGTTAAATATTTGTGTGGGTTTTTTTGCATTATTCATATAATATTAGACATGTATGATGATTGTATAATGATTATTGAGTTAGGTTTTGTTTTAATTTTTCTTAAATCTTGTGTAAGCCGAATTGAGGCATAGGAACTTTTGTAATTTTTTTTGAATATTATTGTAATTATTCTGAACGTGAGAAAATGAAGAACGCACGAGACGAATGGTAAAAATTTATTGTTCACGCTGAAAATACTGTTCCGGTGGAGGTGAACAGTGCTGGCTGTACTGTACTGGCGGTGAACAGTGATGCCGATGGTGAGATGGGCATCGGTGGTGATGGGCGGCGATCAGAGAGTCCTATCGTCGGTGAAAACTGTTGTCACATCTTAGAAAAGTTTCCAACAAACCATGGAACCAACTCTATCACATAAGTGTTTCATTAAAATCCAAACTCTTTTAATTATCTATTTAAATTTTGAAGTTAATGTAATTTTAAAATTAATTATTAATTTTTAATTTTATGAAAATTAAAAATTCATAGATTGATTAGGTTTGACCGAAATTTGATAAAATCAAATAAAATATTTATTTGATTAAATCAGAGTCAACTATATTAAAAGGGATATTTCTATGTCTGCAGAGAAATTATACGAGTGAAATATTGGTAAACATTCTAAACATGAAGTTCTCAACAAGTTACAGGACATGGCACCGGTAGCTAACAACTACATCACCACACATAGCTTACCTCACAATAAGGTCACAAGATTCACAGGAATGCTTCATTCCTAGTGGAAAAAACATCTCATAGAAGAATAAAAAAATACCATCCTTTCAGCAGTAAAGGTTAATGCTGAAGAAACACCAATAATAAAAAAAGATCAGGAAATAATACCTGATACTATCAATACACTTCTCTACACAATAATTGAACACCTCATTGGAACGCCAAGTAATATTACTTCGTATATCCAAGATCAATTAACCAATCTTACGTGTCCAACCCTAAGTGATTTCTACTGGTACAAAGAAAATTTTTTGTCCATAGTAATGACAATAGATGATAGTAATCAAACCTTATGGAGAGACAAATTTATTAATATATTACCCATTTTCCACACACAAAAAGGTCATAAACATGCTGTAGAATTCTTAACCAAAAGAACCAGCATCACTTTCAGAAATCATGTAAGAATGATGAATGGTTCAATAATAGAAAGGTCTTCGACTCAACATTGGCCCTTAAGGCCCAAATCAACAAGGAGTGTTCTACTCCTAACCAATCTCAATCAACAATACTTGGGTCCATCAGACTCAATCACCAATCAACCTTGGCCAACAAATTTGACCCAATTACTCTACCTTTTAATGTGAAATCATTTAATCATCCCAATATTTTAGAAAAATCCCCAGAGACAATGTTTTTTATATTGAGCCCTCATTGACTCATTTGATAGAACTTGCTGAAATAGCAAAATCTTATTTCCTTCCAAATTTTTATTTCGTCCCTGGCCACAGAAATAAAAATCTAAGTTTCCATAGAGACGTTCTCTTAGACACAGAATCCATAAATATTAGCCCACAAAGAATTCTGAAAGAAATATCCTTTATAATGCCTTCTATATTCTAAAAATTTTCAACCTAGAAGAATGGAAAATCCATCATTCAAGACTAAAAAATCTTTTGAATAAAAAACAATACAATTATTTTGACTATATTGATACTTGGTAAATGATTTTCCTGCATCAAAATAGTGATTTTACCCATTCGTGATTTGACAAGAATTTCAATACTCAAAAGATTATTGCATCCATCCATTATGAATTTGTTAGTGTCCATCCTATTATGAGACTAGTAAATCCTTTTACCCAAACTCCATTGAAAAATATTGACATATTTACCTAGCTCCACAAATAAAACTATCCACATAAAATTCTTCCATATCCAAATAAAAATCTGAATACAAACTCTCTCTGAAGGATAAATCAAAGACCACAAAATCAAAGTCCAAATTATAACAGAAATTAATCCAAAAATGCTTCTCCTTTTGGAAGACAATAACAAACCTGACTCTACATCATCTGTAGGGTCAAGTTACCAATCATCCAGAAAGGTTACTCCTCAGTAATTGAAGGACTCATTTGATAATATCAATCTCAATAATGATGAATAAATTCAAAGAATGAATCGAAGAATTTGTCCTTGGCAAAATGCCAATGCTTGAAATAATCAAAATCAAAGGATCAAGAAATTTTGAAGAAGTATAATGATAACATCTCAGCACAATATAATGGTCATAATGATCTTCAAGATTATCAAAAGCAACAATGACTTCTCCAATCAATAATCAAGACACAACATCCAAGATAATAATTATCAAAAGATGACAAATGGCTTCTTCCCAATAAACGCACAAGAATCCAAGATAGTAATTGTCAAGGAAATCAATGCACGGCAATAGTCACAATGACTTTTTCAACAACCGCAATCATGACAAAGCAATTATGAAGACACGAAGACCAAGATAATAATTATTGAGGGAATCTTTGTAATTTGTCTCTTTCTGTACTAGTTGTCAAATAATTAGGCAACTATTCATGTTTTTTACTGTTTCTAGTCAAAAGTAGACAAAAGTATAAATGTAAAATGTTTAGAAGCGGACTTAAAGTTAATATTTTATTGAGAATTTTTGGTATATTCCATACCCTATGATTTTCTTGATCAACTACAAAGTATTCAAAATGATCTTCTTGATCATCTGGAAGGTATTCAAAATATTTATGATCTACTTGATCATCGGTTAATTCAAAATATTCTTCATCCATTATGTCGGATATTAAAGACATTGTTGATCCAATGAAACTAGAAGAACTACGTCTAGACAATCTATTCATTGCTAAAAAATAATTAAATTATTCTTATGATTGAAAATCTCATACTGTATTTTGATCAGCAATCTACTATGACTTCTACAACCTCCTACCAGGTTGACTCTTCACCACTTTGCCCCTACAACCACATTATCCTTGGGATTTATGTATCTAAGAGGTCTTATTATGGTGCCTAAAGCTAACCAAACAGAAACTGATACACCAGATTCACATATTAAATAATCAAATATTACAGATAAATAAACAAGCATAAAAATAACCAGCCACTTGGACGGAGAGTGAGATTAAATAAAAGCAATTATTATTGTCAGTAATTGAGCAACAATAAAAGCAATAACCCGCCATAAATGGATTCTATCCTATAGCTATCTGATTTGTCTCTTAAAAATTTGAATTTTTTGAGTATTTTCTCATTAAGGGTTTTCTCATAATGAATTTTGAAGGGTTCAATGAATTCTTTTTTAGGTTGAGAATTTTTATGATTAATTAGGATTTTCTCAGGTGGTGAATGACTAACAACCACCACAATGGAGTCTTTCTTGACTCATTTAAATTTAGAAATTACTTTAATGTTTTTCGCATATATATCCTCGATATAAATAAGGAAAAATATACCAACTCTAAATTCTTGCATGAACGCCTTCCATTCAGCAAGTATGATTTTTCTTTGGTCCATATTATATTTTTCTCTAAACCTATTACGTCTATCAAGATTGGCTAGGTCATCATTGTGTTGGGTTAGACCTTACTAATCTGGATTATTTTCTTGGTCCAGGGTATCTGGATTAAAATTTTTAGAATTTCTTAATTCTTATTCTAATTTTTGAATCCTAGATGATTCAGGAAAGGAACTCCTAAGAGTACTAGACTAACTATGCTTCCTAGTTTGAGAATTAAAAGACTGGTAATTAATTATATTAGATTGTTTATAAATTAAGGTTTGTCTGACTTTCTTGGGAACTTATTTCTTTAGGTTCTAGACTTTTAATTTTTAAATTTTTTAATTCTTGATCTATCTGAATCCTAATATCTTGATCATTATCAATAGATAATCTAGAAGAAGATTTAAAGTTAATATTTTTATTGAGGATTTTGGGTATATTCCATACCCTATGATCTTCTTGATCATCTGTAAAGTATTCAAAATGATCTTCTTGATTATCTGGAAGGTATTCAAAATATTTATGATCTACTTGATCATCTGCTAATTCAAAATATTCTTCATCCATTATGTCAGATATTGAAGACATTGTAAACCCAATGCTACTAGAAGAACTACTTCTAGATAATCTACTCATTGCCAAAAAATAACTAAATTATTCTTATAATTGAAAAAATTCATATTGTATTTTGATCAGCAATCTTCTATGACTTCTACAACCTCCTACCAGGTTGACTCTTCGCCACTTTACCTCTACAACCACCCTACACTCAAGATTTATGTATCTAAGAGGTCTTATTTTAATGCCTGAATCTAACCAAATAGAAACTGATACGTCAGATTCATGGATTAAATAATCAAATATTATAGAGAAATAATCAAGCATAAAATAACCAACCACTTGGGCGGAGAATGAGATTAAATAAAAGCCATTATTCATGTAAGTAATGAGCACCAATAAAAGTAGCAACCAGCCAAAACATGCGATGAACAGATTAATTATGCAGATAAATTAAGTAAATAGTAAATATCTCCACCAGGTTTGGCTCTGATATAAAAAAGATACGGAATCAAGTATAATTATGAGAAATTAAATAGGGGATAGTGAGATGCAAGAATTAAACACAAAAAAGTAAAAATTGTATTGAGGTGTAAGATTAAAAACTTACACAAATAGTGTTTATTGACAACAATTAAATAGGGCTCCCGCTCACTATTTAATGTTGAAGGAAAATAAGAAGAAAGATTTACAAAAGATGAGGAAGAATGATTGCTTTAATTTCAAAACAAGTTTATCTCAAAATCATTAAGAGTAGAAAACCAGTTCTCAAGAACAAATGGGAGAGGGCTGGCTATTTATAGCCAAGTGAAGTGGAGTTCACCGGAAAACCATCACTTACCTGAGCTATTCTATTCTAAAAAAGTAAAAAGCATTTTATATTTCTACTTTTGACTAGAAACATTAAAAAGCATGAATAGTTACCTAATTATTTGACAACTAGTACAAAAAGAGACAAATTACAAAGATTCCCTCGATAATTGTTATCTTAGTCTTCGTGTCTTCATAATTCTCTGTTATGATTGTTGTTGTTGAAAAAGTCATTGTGACTATTGCTGTGCATTGAATTCCTTGATAACTGCTATCTTGGATTCTTATGCGTTTATTATAAAGAAGCCATCATTGTCATCTTTTGATCATTATTATCTTGGATGTTGTGTCTTGACTATTGATTGGAGAAGTCATTGTGGCTATTGATAATCTTGAAGATCATTATGACTGTTGCATTGTGCTGAGATGTTATCATGGATATTTCTTCAAAATTTCTTGATCCTTTGATTTTGATTATGTCAAGCATTGGCATTTTACCAAGGACAAATTCTTCGATTCATTCTCTGAATTTATTCATCATTATTGAGAATGATATTATCAAATGAGTCCTTTAAATGCTGAGGAGTAACCTTTCTGGATGATTGGTAACTTGACCCTACAGATGATTTAAAGTCAGGTTTGTTATTGTCTTCCGAAAGGAGGAGCATTTTTTGGATGAATTCCTGTTATAATTTGGAATTTGGTTTTATGGTCTTTGATTTATCCTTCGGAGAGGGTTTGGAAGAATTTGAGCTGGATAGTTTTATTTGTGGAGCTAGGTAAATTGGCTCATTATTTTTTTAATGGAGTTTGGGTAAATGGATTTACTAGTCTCATAATAAGATGGACACTTGTAAATTCATAATTGATGGATGCAATAATCTTCTTGATATTCAACGTATCCTACCATTTAACATAATACTCTCTCGTGAGGATTTCATTTTCAACCAAGTATTGTCATTTCAATATCCATGGTATTTTTAATTTATTTATAAAGCAAAGGATTTGAGGGAAATAAACCTCAATTGGTGAGGGTCGTGTATTTCAAAAAATAAATTAAAAGCTTGTTGAAAATCAATTGGAAATAATTCTAAGCTGAGGCCATGGACTGACCACCAACTTTAGAACCAATTTGGAAAATTAATTTTGAAATTCTTGTCGAAATTCAAAAACCATGAATGGGTAAAATCAATATTTTAATGCAGAAAAATCATGTGCCAAGCATCAATATAGTCAAATAATTTTATTCTTTTTTATTCAAAAGATATTTCACTCTTGAATGATGGATTTTCCATTCTTCTAGGGTGACAATTTTGAGAATATAGAATGAATG
The DNA here is from genome assembly GCA_003255025.1 of Datisca glomerata. NCBI lineage: Eukaryota > Viridiplantae > Streptophyta > Magnoliopsida > Cucurbitales > Datiscaceae > Datisca > Datisca glomerata. Next base: position 94,875 of record QANY01007449.1, read on the forward strand.
ATAAATGATTTTTCCTTCAAAATTCTTTGTGGAGTTAATATTTATGGATTCTATTTTTAAGATAATGTCCCTATAGAAACTGTGATTTTTGTCTTTATGGCCTGGGACGAAATGAAAATTTGGAAGGAAATAAGATTTTTCTATTTCAGCAGGTCCTATCAAATGAGTCAATGAGAGCTCAATATAAAAGAGATTCTCTCTGGGGATTTTTCTCAAATATTTGAATGATTTTTTATTTTTTATGATTGGATGATTAAATGATTTCGCATAAAAAAAAGTAAAGTAATTGGGTCAAATTAGTTGACCAGAGTTGTTTGGTGATTGAGTCTGATGGACCCAAGTATTGTTGATTGAGATTGGCTAGGAGTAGAAGACTCATAGTTGATTTGGGCCTTAATGGTCAATTGTTGGGTCAAAAACTCTTCTATTATTGAACAATTCATCATTCTCAAATGATTTCTGAAAGTGATGCTGATTCCACAGGCATGACGAAGTTCCTTCCAGCATTAGAAATTCTTTTGTTGTTGTCTGAAAATTGCTTGTCCTAATAGGTTCACTATTAAATTTTTTCTGTTATCATAAGAAATTTCATTATCCTTGTAAAAACCTATTTTTTTCCCAATTTCTCATACCATTGAATCAATGCTGCATTGAAATCATGCCCCAATCCAATTTCTTCCAAAATTTTATCCAATTCATTAATCCAGTTATTTCTTGGATATTCAAATCCATTATGATCATAATTCATAGATGGGACTTTTGAGCAAAAAGTGGCTATCATGCCATTGAGCTTTGTTATTTTAAAAGAATTTTGGTTGAGTAATCTAGGTTCTAGCTTTCCGTATTCCAGGAGGTCAAATTCCTCCATTGTAGAGGCTTGGAATAATTTCCTGTAAAAGATTACAAGTAAGAGAGTTAATAATTTAATTATTAATACATTGGATAAATTAAATATTGAAAACAAAATTGCTAAATATAGATTGTTTCCTGACAAAACTATATTTGGAATTAATTTCAAAACATGTTTTGCAGACTTGTAATTAATCAAAAGACATTTTTTATTTAATAAAACAAATTGTATGATCTGATTAATGGAATAATAAAATTTAAATCCTGAAAATCTAATTGATTGAAACAATTTGATTCTTCTTGCAGAGACAATTAAACTATTTTGTTTTATTATCTTAGCAAACAAATTAAAGCATTTACAATATTGTTAAACACATTCACTAATGCAAACAATCAAGAAATTCAACCAGTATTGTTTAACAATAATCTTATTGTAGACAATTAAGAAATCAATGAATTGGTTGAAAGTTCCATTAATTGTACCTAGAGTATTTCTAAGTCTGTTGAGTAAGTCCCTTTTATTTGGGATTGGATATTTTATCCATTCCATAACTTTGTTAAGGGTCTTGTAATCAATTACTAAACGAGGAACTCCTCATTCAAAGATTTTAATTTGAAGAGCAGTATTTTGAAATTGTTCTTCAATTCTTCTTAATTTCATTTCTCCTTGCAGAAAACACAAATTTTTTTCTTTACAAGAAATTAAATTTATGGATTTGAAAACAGAATTTTGTTTTAGAATTTTTAATTTCTCATTGTGATAAAAAGAAATAAAATTGAATTTTACAGGTTCATTTATGGGATAAGTAATTATCTCATCATGCTCTGTTATAAGGATACAATAAATAAATGAATGGTAAACCCATTATTTTATCCGTCATATTTTTTTACTAAGACGAATGATGTTTTGAAACATACATTGTTTTGGCAAAAATGAACTTTGGAGATTTCATAATTAACATGCATCTGAGTACCACTGACAGAAGATAAAGATTCTTTCATCTCCATGATGTACTTGGTAGGAACGAGTCCTTCATGCATATAATTCAAGTCTGCTCCTGAATCAACAAGAGCCATTGTTGTGAAATCAAAATCTTGAATAATTATTTTGGCCATTATGTATCATTTCTTGATTTTGATGTGATAGATTTTTTGGATGAAGCTATCATCATCTTGATTGATAGTAGGTTATTCAACCTCATTATCAGGAATTGAGAAATTATTAGGTTCTCCTAGTTCATGATTTCTAATTAAACACTCTATTTTTTTAAAAGATTAATTCTTTTGAGTTTGAATTTTTTAATTCTTTTATTTCAATTTTAATATCTGTAATTTCATTCCGAAGTTCCTGTAAGGTAAATTCCTTTCCTTAACCTTATTGAACTTTTCAAGGGTTTGCGAAAGACTTGCAGTATTGTTATTATTAGACTTAGAATTTTCTTTCTTCAAAATTATTTTCCTAAGTCTTTCTAAATATTCTTGTTTTAATTCTAGATTTTCAATTTTTCTAATTAGATCTAACAAGAGATTTTCCTGTTCTTCATTTTTATTTAAGACATTAATTTTTTGACAACAACTATACATACAGCCCATAGTGATGTCAGGGAATCATTATCAGAACTGGAAGAGTTGAACTCTAAGGATTCAGGATATTCAAATTCTCATAAATCTTCATTATCACTCTTATAGTATCCTATTGGCTCCGCGATTCTAAATAATTTTTGTTTATCTTTGTCAAAGATTTTTAGTTGATTAATATTAATCTTTATTTGACGAGTATTAGAAAAATGACCATTCTAGCCATATTTAAAACTTTTAAATTTATTAATAAACTTTTTATTGATTTTTCTTCTAAAATAATTTCGATTCTTGGAGAATCGTTTGTCAAAATTTTTATTCATTAAAAGTATTGGTCAAAATGTTTATGCTTATTTTTGTGGTATTGACTCCTATAAGATTTGTGGGTCTTCGTAGGGCTTAAATATAATTTTTTTTTCTATTTTTGTAGGAAGGAGTAATAGTGGGTAATCCATACTGTTCATAAAAATTTCCTAATTTATATTTTACAGTTTTATTTTCTTTTTTAATTTATTTATTACTTTTTATGTCAATACACATTTTTAGACTTTCCTTATGTATTATTGTACCGTAGGTGAGACTATTATAGTCTATATTACCTAGGTTATTACTAAGGACTGTTCTAATTTTGTGTGTGGACAAATTGAGTAATTTATTAATGAATTTGTCACTCCAGAAGGATTGATTATTATCATCCCTTGTCATTACGTGGTTAAAAATATATTTTTGTACCTGTGAAAATCATTTAGGGTTGGACACCTAAGATTGGTTAATTGATCACGGATACGTGAAGTAATATTACTTGGCGTTCCAATGAAGTGTTCAATTATTGTGTAGAGAAGTGTATTGATAGTATCATGTATTATTTCTTGATCTTTTTCCATTATTGAGATTTCTTCAGCATTAACCTTACTGCTGAAAGGATGCTATTTTTGGATTCTTCTGTGAGATGTTTTTCCCACCAGGAATGAAGCATTCATGTGAATCTTGTGACTAAAAGATTGATCACCCCATTGTGAGGCAAGCTATGTGTGGTGATGTAGTTGTTAGCTACCATTGCCATATGTTGCAACTTGTTGAGGACTTCCTGTTCAGAAAGTTTATCAATATTTTATTCGTATAATTTCTCTGCAAACACAGAAAATTGATTAACTAAATTTTTTTAGAGATTTCAATGTTAGGAGGAATAGGCTTTTTAGGTCATTTCCTTTCTAATTTATTAATTTCTAAATTTTTAAATGATTCTTTAATATTATCAATGCTTGAAGATTCGCTTATTGTGGATGATTCATTGGTAAATTCTGACCTATGTCTTTCTGAATCTGAAATATTAACTTCATTAATTACCTTCAATTCTTTAGGTATATTCTCAATAATTTTTTCAAATTTGATTTCAAATTCGGAACTACTCTCTTGGTTAACAATCTTAACAGAAGAACAAGACTCAATATATTTATTAAATTTCTTTAATGATTCTTCAATATTATGAATGTTTGAAAATTCGTGAATTGTGGAAGATTTATTGGTGGATTCTTGATAATCAATCTTTAATTCTTTAAGCAGTTTATCAAGAAAATTTTCATGCCTAATTTCAAATTCTGATCTATTGTCTTGGTTAATGATCTTAACAGAAGAAGATGATTCAACAACTTTATTCTTCAATTCTTGAAGTGTTTTATCAATCTGTTTAATAAGAGGAACAATAATTAAAGTGATTTTATCTCAAAGATTTATTAAAGGTTTTTCTTTCAGAGTTTTATTAGGTTTAGGTTCATGAAGATCATCAACCTTATTCTCAATTTTATCTAATTATTTTCCTATTGTGATTAGACTTTGATTGGTGTAATTCAGTTGTTCAACTAATTTTTTATTAGGTTCTTCTTCGTTTGTAATCTTGAAAGGAGAAGCAATGATTAAAGAATTTTTATAGTTAATGTCCTTAACAGATGATGATTTATTAATTTCTAATTTTTTTAATTTTTCTTCAATTTTGTTAACGTTTGAAGATACATCAATTGTGAAATATTCATAGGTTGATTCTAACCTATGGGTTTCTAAATTTGAACTACTGTCCTTCAATTCTTGAAGTTTATCATTTGTAAGTTTTTTAAATTCTGAACATTTGTTTTGGTTATCAATCCTACCATAATAAGATGAGTCGTTAGTTTTTAAATTCTTTAATGCTTCTTCAATATTTGAAGATTTATTAATTGTGGAAGATTAATAGGTGGATTCTTACCTATGAATATCTAATTCAGAGATATTGTCATAATCAATAACCATGACAGATTATTAAATTTCCAAATATTTGGATCGTTCCTTAATATAATTTGAAAATTCATGGGATTCTAACCTACAATTTTCTTCAATATTATTGTTGCAAATTTCATGAATTGTGGATGGCTCATAGGTGGATGTTATCCTATGGCTATTTGATTTGTCTCTTAAAAACTTGATCTTTTTTAGTATTTTCTCATCAAGAGTTTTATCATAATGAATTTGGAAGGGTTCAATGAATTCTTTTAGGTTGAGATTTTTTATGATTAATTAAGATTTTCTCAGGTGGTGGATGACTAACAGTCACCACACTAGAATATTTCTTGACCCATTTAGATTTAGAAATTACTTTAATATTTTTCGCTTATATATCCTCGATATAATCAAGGAAAAACATATCAAAGTCTATCAAGATTGGCTGGGTAATCATTGTGTTAGGTTAGACCTTCATAATCTGGTTTATATTCTTGGTTCAGGGTATCTGGATTAAAATTTTTAGAATTTGTTAATTCTTGTTCTAATTTTTGAATCTTAGATGATTCAGAAAAGGAACTCCTAAGGTACTAGAGTGGTTATACTTCCTATTTTGAGAATTAAAAGATTGGTAATTAATTTTATTAGATTGTTTATTATTAAAGTTTGTCTGACTTCTTTGGGACCTTATTCCTTTAGGTTCTAGACTTTTAATTTTTAAATTTTATTATTCTTGCTCTATCCGAATCTTAATATCTTGATCATTCTCAATATATAATCTAGAAGAAGATTAAAAGTTAATATTTTTATTAGAGATTTTGAGTATATTCCATACCTATGATCCACATGATCATCTACAAAGTATTCAAACTAATCTTCTTGATTATCTGGAAGGTATTCAAAATATTTATGATCTACTTGATCATCTGCTAATTCAAAATGTTCTTCATCCATTATGTCAGATATTGAAGACATTGTAGACTCAATGCTACTAGAAAAACTACTTCTAGATAATCTACTAATTGTTAAAAAATAACTAAATTATTATTATGATTGAAAAATTCATACTGTATTTTGAATAGCAATATGCTATGACTTCAACAACCTCCTACCAGGTCAACATTTCGCCACTTTACCCTTACAACCACCCTACCCTCGGGATATACTTATCTAAGAGGTCTTATTGTGGTGCCTGAAGCTAACCAAATTGAAACTGATCTGTTAGATTCAAAGATTAAATAATCAAATATTACAGAGAAATAATCAAGCATAAAAATAATTAGCCACTTGGGCGGAGAGTGACTTTAAATAAAAGCAATTATTCATATAAGTAATTGAGCAACAATAAAAGCAATAACCAGGTATAACAGGCGGTGAACAGATTAATTATGTAGCTAATTTAAGTAAACAATAAATATCCCCCACCAGGTTTGGTTTTGATACCAAAAAGATGCGGAATCAAGTATAATTATGAGATTATGCATGTAATTTTTGTAGATGAATTATTTACTTCGATCATTTTTGACCATTTTTACAAATAAAAAATTAGAAATTTTATAGAGCAAACAAGTCTTTGGGGGTTGTTTTAAGAAAAAGCATTTTTTCAATAGTTTTAAGTAAATAGTAGATTTTCTAATCTATCAAAATTTTAGACTAAATTACTTTAATCTATATATATTGTGTTTGATATTTTGGGTATATAAGAGGTATAAAGATGATATACCGATTTGAAAGATGCTAGAATTAATGATGTAATTAATGCTTAAAATTTGAAATTTGAAATGACTAATATATATATGGTGTGTTTGATAATTTTTTGGGTATATCAGAAGTATATAGAGGATATATCGATTTGAAAGATGCTAGAATTAATTATGTAATTAATACTCAAAATTTGAAATACATAATCTATATATGATGTGATGATTTTTCGGGTACATCAAAGGTATATAGATGATATACCGATTTGAAATATGCTAGAATTAATAATGTGATTAATGCTTAAAATTTGAAATTTGAAATACATAATTTATATATGGTGTGCTTGATGATTTTTCAGATATATCAGAGATATAATTATAAACCGATTCGTAAAATGTTATTATAATTAACCATGTAATTAGTGCTCAAAATTTAAAATTTAAAATACCTAATCTATATATGGTGTGATGATTTTTTAGGTATATCATAGGTATATAGATGATATTTCGATTTGAAAGATTCTATACCATTTTTTCAGGTATATTAGAAGTACATAGATGAGGAACTCAACCGTGTAGCTTCAAAAGTTAACTATATATTATGAAGAAAGAAGATACACAATCTAAACTAATTTTTTCTTTAAAGTTGTTGAATATTTGTTTTAAAAAAGTTGTTGAGTATTCCGTATTGGTAATGTCATTAATTTGAAAAATGTTTTATTAACAAACATGAGTTAATATTAAGGAAAATATAACCATCTATTAATTATCCCCTAATTTAACTAAAAAAAATCAATAAAATAATATTTGAATTATAAATCATTATTTATCAGATTTTTTGATTAATTACAAGGACCCGCAAAATCAGATTATAAAATCCGTATATTCAAGGTTAAAAGCGTCAAACTATAATTTCGTCAATAGCTGGTTGATGGCGTGACAGTAAAAATTGTCTATTTACATAAAGTTTGAAAACAACTATTATTACTGGAGCAGAAGCAAATAATGCTATTCAGGGTGTTAAAATTTCTAGAGAGAGTCAAGTATTTCTCATCTATTCTTCGCAGACGATAGTATTATTTTTGCCAAAGCTAGTGCGGAAGAAGCAGCAGTTGTTAAATCTATTCTCTCAGATTATGAACAGGCATCCGGGACAAGAATTAATTTAGAAAAATCTACTTTTTCATTTAGTCCTAATACGAGAGAGGATACGAAAAGTATATTCAGTCGATTCTGAAGAGATGAAAGAATGATTGAAGAAGAAAAAGGAAATGAGTCTGCGAAAGAAGTAAAGAGCAGCGAAAGAAAGAAGCAAAAAGAGGAAGAAAATATCTTAATTATAATATTCATACACTAAACGACAAAAGCAAGGTACATATGGCTTAAATAATAGCCATACAAGAAATACTCAGCACCAATATAGAAAGCACAGCAAATAATAACCCCAATAACCAAAGTGAATAAACTAACTTCGTTATCATAGTTATCATCCCCCCGCAAACTAATGTCTGGTGTAAAGGGCATTAGTTTTTCTCGAAGGAAAAGAAACCTAGGTCTGCATAATGGTTTAGTAGAATCAGATGGTTGAAGTTTAGAGTCAATGTGATGCACACGGAGATCCTTGTTTACCATTTTCTCCTGAATGAAATGATAATCCACTTCTACATGCTTTGTCTGAGCATGAAACATCGGATTAGAGGCACTAGCAATAACTGACATATTGTCACACCATAAAATTGGTTGTGTTGGTAAGAAGATATGCAGATCACACCAGAGTTGATGAATCCAAGATAATTCAGTAGCAGTGTTGGCAAAAGCTTTGTACTCTGCTTTTGTGGAGGATCGAGCAATAGTAGGATGTTTCTTGGCAGACCAAGAAATAGGGTTGCTGCCAAGGAAAATAATAAAACTAGTCATGGATCGTCTGTCAGATGGATCTCCAGCCTAATCAGCATCACTGAAGGCCTGCAAACATAAAGTACCAGGTTTAAACAAGATACCATGAGAAAAAGTGCCAACCACATACCTTAGAATACTTTTAACAGCAGAATAGTGAGTTGTTATAAGGTTATGCATGAGTTGACAAACTCTATTGACTACAAGACTAATATCAGGTCTGGTGAAGGTAAGGTATTGCAAAGAATCAACCAAACTCATGTACAGTAATATCTGATAATGTAGAACCAACATGACTATATAAAAGTGATTTGGTGGAGCAAGGTGAAGAACAAGATTTAGCTTCTAACATACATGCCTTCAATAAAATATCAATAGCATACTTCTTTTGATTGACAAAAATACCAGAAGATGATCTAGATATTCCAAGACTTAAGAAATATCTTAAAGATCCTAAGTCAGTCATATCAAACTGTTTTTACGAGAATGAGCGAGATCATTGATATAAGCATTGTTATTTCAATATCATCAACATATAACAAAAGTAAGTAATAGAAGTAGAATCAAATTTAACAAATAAAGAGGTATCTACTTGAGAAGAAGAATCCAAGAGTAAGAAGATGAGAAGTGAAAGTATCAAACCAAGCCCTAGGAGCCTGTTTAAGACCATAAAGAGATTTATGCAATTTGCAAACATAATTAGGAAATTCAGGATGCACAAAATCAGGAGTTTGAACTATGTAAACCTCTTCATGTAAAGTACCATGGAAAAATACATTTTTAACATCTAGTTGTCTTAGAGGCCAATTATATTGAGCAACAAGAGTCAGTATAATTCTAACAACAGGCTTTTTTTGTTGTCTAATAGCCATTGCACTAAGTGTGGCAGGGGGTTCTTTCCTTGAAAGGCATATTTCATTCTGTGATAACAATCAACAGCAGAATAACCATGTTTCTGATAAATTTGACAAAGAATACGGGTCCCTTGATTATTGAAATATTTAAATGGACTGAAAGTTGTATTTCCTTTGAGCGAAGGCTAAGAGGGGAGGGAAGCAAAATGAGAGCCAAGAATAGAAGAACCTTGAATAGGATTAAAGAAAGATCTACCTCCTCCACCAGAGTTACCTCTGCCACTGTTGAAACGACCACCCTCGTGAAAAGGCCTGAAGTTCTTATCATGATCATTGCCACAGAAGAAGTTTGTGGCTTGAGTTGCAACCAGAGCAGTGGTGGGAAACAAATATTCATGCTCATTTCGTTGATTTTCAAGAAATTGTTCTTCTGATTTCAGGAGAATGTGAAGCTCTTCCAAAGACATAGATTCTGCATGGGTCCAAATAGAAGTTCGCACAATATTATACTCCTTGGGAAACCCATTTAATGTATAAATGAGGATGTCTTCATCCTCAACAGTAATGGATACGGCGACAAGTTTATCCTTAAGCTCTTTGATGCGTTGAATGTATGAATCAAGAGTTTCACTAGGCTTTTTGGAGACATATTGGAGGTCCGATTTAAGCTGGATGATATTGGATCTAGAGATTGATGAAAATCGTTTCTCAATAGAAATCCAAACTTCTATGGATGTTTGGCAGCCAACGACGTAGGATAAGTCCATGGGAGAAAGAGTAGCATTGATGAGGGTAACCAATGCTTGATCTTGAGAGATCCAGTGATCATATAGAGTATTAGGATGCAACTCACCATTTGCATGTGAAATAAATTTGTTCACGTAAGATTTTGAGCCATCGACATGCCCAAAAATTGAATGAGCTTTGAGAATAGAGGATATTTGGTATTTTCAAAGAATAAATTTGGGAGAATCAAGCTAAATAGGAATCAGATTGCATATATTGGAGAGTAAGAAAATCAGAGAATGAAGTTGAGGATCACCATTAGAGGAAGCAAGATTTTAGGTAATGGTATGGGTTTGGGGAGCTCGGTGTTGTGTTGAATTTTCAGAGGTGTTAGGACCAGTGTTTTCAAAGGTGGGTGAAAATTTAGAAGTCATTGACGCGAGTTTTTATGGCTCTGCTACCATGAAGAGATGAAAGAATGATTGAAGAATAATAAGGAAATGAGTCTGCAACAGAAGGAAAGAGCGGTGAAAGAAAGAAGCAAGAAAATGAAGAAAATATCTGAATTATAATATTCATACACTAGAAGATAAAAGCAAGCTACATATGGCTTAAATAGTAACCACACAAGAAGTTCTCAGCACCAATACAGAAAGCACAGCAAATAATAACCTTAATAACCAAATTGAATAAACTTAGTTATCATATTTATCAGATTCTTCAGATTCCCGCTGTCAAATGTCATGAAAAGTATTTGGGTCTTCCTTCTATGGCAGGAAGAAATAAGAAAATTAGGTTCTCTAATATCAAAGACAGAATTTGGAGGAAAACCTAGAGTTGGAAAGAGCCCCTTTTCTCTAGTGCAGGAAAAGAAATTCTTTTAAACTCGGTTGTTCAGTCCATTCCCACGTATTACATGAGTGTTATCAAGCTTCGGATCAGTCTTTGTCATGAGATTAATATGTTATGTGCTAAGTTCTGGTGGGGTTCAACCGGATCTAGAAGGAGGCTTCACTGGACTACATGGAAAAATTTTTGTATTTCGAAGCATGTAGGGGGCTTGGGTTTTAAGGATCTTAGCCTTTGCAATCAAGCGATGCTTGCGAAGCAGACGTGGAGAATTATTTCTAGACTCTCTTCCCTCGTTGCTTTAAGGAGAGTTGGAGGTGAGGATAAATTGATTTGGCATTTTGAGAGGAATGGTATCTATTCAGTTAAATCGGGGTACAAATTAGCTATTGATTTACTGGGGTCTCCTTCCTCTTCTGATGGTAGAGCACAACGGGTTTGGTGGAGAAGGGTTTGGAATTGCAAAATCCCAAACAAAATCAGGCTTTTTGTTTGGAGATTATGTAAGAATTTTATTCCTTCGGCTGTTAATCTCAATGACAGAGGTATGAACGTTGATAGAGCATGCCCTATGTGCAGAGTTATGGAGGATTCGTGTGCTCATTCAATCTGGTACTGTAAGTGTGCTAAGAAATTCTGGAAATTGACTCAATTCTATGGGAAAATCCCGTTGGGTTTCAATGATCCTAGGGAAGATTTCTTAATTCTTTGCTGGGCGTGGTGGAACGAACGTAATAGAGTGCTTCATGGGGGTAAGTTCCAGAATCTGGCAGTGGTTGTTGAGCGTGGTGTTAGTTTGAAGAGGGAATTTCAGATCGCTAACTATGGGTGTGCTTCGCCCTCTTCCTTATCAATGAATGGCGAGGAAAGGTGTCGGTTTAGGAGTGATCTGCAGAAATCACATTGGAGAGCCTTTACTGGTGTCTTCTAAATTCATCGATAGAAATTATCCCTCCCTTACTAGCTGAACCGTTGGCTGTTCAAGAGGGGATTTCGTGTGTTGTTCAGATGGGCTTGGCGAAAGTCATTGTGGAAAAAAAATGTTGGCCGTCGCGTCACGTGCGTGGCGGAAACGTATAGCTCGAGGTTATTTAATAATTAAATTTTTAATAAAGATTTAATTTTATAATAAAATAAAATTTACGCAACGTCACGATAACTAAATAAAATATTTTTATTGAACTTTTTTTCAATCAGTCAGAATTCACATCCAATGAGCCTGACATCTTCAAGTGGATCTACAAGTTCCCAGACGGAATTGGAATATAAAGATTTTATTTCATGGTTCATGGCATCTTGTCATTTCTCATTTTCAGGATCATCTATTGCTTCTTGTTGAGATAATAGATCATTTTTATCAGTGTCTGACACTAGGACATGTGCCTCCAGTTCATCGCGAACTGGTTGTCGCACAACCCTCCCACTACGAGTTGCACTGATGATAAAAAAATGAAACAATAATCACATACAATCATGATGATATGACAATAATATATAT
>QANY01007449.1:107263-139280 GCA_003255025.1 Datisca glomerata
ATATATATATATAATTATTTCATAAATTAATTAAAAAAAATTATGTGTGAATAAATTCATTTATGAAAAATGCTTAATGATATATGTAATTAGCATGAGCATACTATTTTTGACTACATAGTCTACTAATTACCATTTGTTTATTCCCTCATTGCTAAATAAATAGCAAATGAATGATCATAGATGGTAACTAATTTCAAAATAAAATAATTTTTGTTTGAGATATAAATATGCCATTTTTTATTTTGGACTACTTAGTTCACTAATTACCATTTTCCTTTCTTCCTTCATTGCTAGGAATTATCATGGATGGTAAATAGTTCAAACAAGTGTCACAAAATTGATGAACAAAAATTTAAAAAAAAAACAAGAAGAAAAGACTTGAAAGAACATAAAAAAAATTCAAAGTTTAAGTATTTACATAATCTTGTATAGAGGTTTTAGTCTCTATATTATGTATTTTTATGTATGAGAAATTATCATAGGAGATCTTTTCACCAAATGTACATTTTCAACCCATTAAATGGTTGATTCACATTCAGTTAATTTTACACTCCTCAAAAGCTTTATCCTCATCCTCATTGATTGAGTTGATGACAAAAATATCTCATTATCAAACTTGTAGAGAAACCAACAATACATGGAAATAAAATTTAAGATTAAGAGTAGGAGAAATGATAAAGAATGAACAAACAACTTATGTATGGAAATTGAAACAAAAAATATCAACTACATGAGTATGAAGAAGAGAGATGATGAATAATAATGAACAAGATATATTGTAAATTAAAGTGCAAGAAATTTAAACTACCTTAATAAAAAGAATAGAAGAAGATGAAAGATGAATAGAAATGAAGACTCTCCTTCTCTCTCTTTTAAAAAGTCTCTCCTATTTTCTCAAGACCTCTCTTTCTCTCTCTAAAATCCACTCTCTTTCTCACTCTCTAATCCCCCTTTCAAGTGAAGACATCCCTCTATTTATAGGCAAACTTAGGGCTTCACTTTTTATTTTTAATCATTTTTGCACTTTTTTTTATTTTTTTAGTCCTTGGATAATTCTTCTTATTTTTAGGTCTTGGACTATTTTTCAAATCATACATATAGTCTTAGACTAGTATATGAGCCAAAAATAAAATGTATATTTTTAAAGTATTGGACCGGACAAAATATGGTATCTACAGCTGCCCCCATTTGTTCACACTTCTAAACTTAGAAGGTGTACAAATGTGTAGATAAGTATTTTGATCGTGAAAAGACTATATGGATAAGGGGAATAAAAACCTCGACTTATTCGGGTTCTATTGAATGACGGAATTATGAAATGGACCTAGATAGACACAGGCTTCGACCTCGACTCAATTTGGGTTCGATTTAACCATATTAATTGAAACTGACCAGGAGCTGACACCAGGCTTTGATCGTGACAAATTCAAGTTTGATTTAACCAAAGATATTTCGAAAGAAAAATGGACCTGAATAGACACAGGCTGTGACCTCGACTTGATTCGGGTTTGATTTAACCGAATATATTTGAAAATGAGACGGACATGGATAGATGCAGGCTTCGACCTCGACTCGATGCGGGTTCGATTTAACCAGAGATAGTTGAAAAGAAGTGGACTTGGATAGACACAATCTTCAACCTCGACTCTATCCGTGTTCGATTTAACCGAAGATATTTGAAAAGAAACGGACCTGGATAAACGCAGGTATCGACCTCGACTTGATGCGGTTTAGATTTAACAAGAGATAGTTGAAAATAAATGGACCTGACTAGACACAGGCTTCCACCTCGACTCAAATCGAGTTCGATTTAACTGGAGATATTTGAAAAGAAACGGACCTGGATAGACGCGGGTTTCGACCTCGATTCGATTCGTGTTCGATTTAACCGAAGAAAATGAAGTGTTTGATTTGATTTATACAAGCTTCATATGGTATCCAGAGCTAGACTAATGTAGACTCTAAATGTTGAAAAGTCACGTGCGGATTTCTGTAACGCCCTGATCCCTGAAGGTTTAACATACGTATAATTTCACAATTTTGAAATCCTCAATTCGAAACAAACCCTATTTGAGAAAATTCCCAAATTGAAATTCTTAATTTACCAATGATAGAAAAACTTTGACCTTAAATAGCAGAAGCATTAACTTATCCATGATCGGAATCTTAATCATTAAATAGCGGAAGCGATAAAGTGTCTTAAATGCATAACTAAAAAACACTAAAAAACTGAAATAAAGTCAAAACTTAAAATCCATAATTCATGAAGCTTTCACTATTTATAATTCGTAGAAAAAACTAACGTAAAATAAACTATGGAGTTAAGCAAAAGACATTTTCCCAAGTTTTAAATCAATTCATAAACTGAAAACATAAATTCCTCTAATTCAGCTGGATATGGCAGTCTCTCACTTATGCTGCTCGCCATCACCATCTGCATCATAAACAACTGTGGGGGATGAGTATTTTAAAATACTCAGTAAGCAAACTCACATAATAACATGCATCCACATGTCATAAATGCAATCATGACATAATATAACTGAACTTGACTTATATCATAAATGAAATAAAGTAACGTACTTGATCATGACATGGCTTAACATAGCACGTAGATAACACGTGTCTCAAATAGAATCATATAACAAAATTTTTCATATCTTGTCTTGGCATATCCCTTATTTAACAACCTAATCAGAACTGATCACACGTTAACTGAAACATATCATGACGAATTGGGCGACGAAACGGATGACACCCATTGGGCGACTAAATAGATGGTATACATCGGGCAACGAAACAGATGACACACATTGGGCGACAGAATAGATGGCACTCATAGGTGACAGAAAATGTGAACAGATGGAACCTCATGAGTGATGGAAAACATTTACACATGACACCCAATGTGTGAACAAAACATGAACAGATGACACCCTATGTGTGACGAAAGCCTGAGCAGATGACACCACGTTCGTATAATAGAACAAAATGTGAACAGACTTGATTTCTTGTTAACTAAGGGTCGTGCTTAAGTTCATATCTTGCTTAATTACCACTTGACTGAATTAAATTCATAACTTGTAGATTTTAACGTATGATAATAACTAATCATATAATGCATACTGATACATGTAACAGAATCAAATATGATAACATACTAACATAAAATCAGTCATACCCAAATATTTATCTCATGGTAATCAACTTAATAACTGAACAATAAACAATTACCAAAATGTTAATGAAATATAATAATTATTGAAAAACGGTTAAACAAATAATAAATACATGATACAAATATAATATCAGAGTCACATCATTATATAAGCCAATTTACACAAACATATATATGAACATAACATGCTTATAGACAATTAAAGCTTATAAGAATAACACATATTACATTTATCACATGTGCGTCACATTACTATGATGTAAATTCCCTTACATAAATCATAGATATTTATCACACATGGGTCAAATTACGATGCAAATTCACTTACACAAAGCATAGACATTTATCACACATGGGTCACATTACGATACAAATTCATTTACACAAAGCATATATATTTATTGCACGTAGGTCAAATTACGATACAAATTCACTTACATAAAGAATATACATTTATCACACATGGGTCACATTACGATACAAATTCACTTACCTGAAGCGGAGGAAGAAACTAAACAATTAAGAACCTGAAATCCAAAAATATCTAACCACTAAATTGTTTTGAAATAATTCAATACAAACACACTTTAAATATCATAAAAATAAAATAGAGATTTAATTAAAATAGTGCAAAGCGGTCTGAACGAGGTCAGAAAATAATGCTTTGGGTCAGGAATCAAAAGATCAAACTTGGCCAAACGGTTCAGACCGGGCCGATTCAGACCAGTCTGGTTCGGTCTGGGTTAGACTGGACCGATTCAGATCGATCAAGGTTGCCTAAATTGGTTCAGGTCAGAATGATCTGGGTCAGTTGAGCAACCAACTGGGTGACAAGCCCTAGTTGAAATCCGAACAGGGAAAGATGGAAATAAAGAGAAAAAGAAAGAAGGGGGAATGGGGCATCGCCGGCGATCAACCTTCAGTGATGGCAGAAGCAGAGGGAGAAAGAGAGAGAGAAGGAAGAACCAGAGAGAGACAGAAAATGAGAGAGAGAGAGAGCGAGAAGAAGATAAACAGAGAGGGACGAAGATCTCACGGGTGATGGAATCACCGGTGGTGGCAGAACCAGAGAGAAGGAAAGAGAAAACAAAATAGGGGAGAGAAAAGACAGAGAATGAAGAGAAGAAGAAAGAAAAAGCTCACCGGAGATGGTGCTTTGTCGTGGTAGTGGCAGCCAACGGCAGCGAAGAGGCGTGATGGACGAAGAAAAAGAAGTACAGAGAGAGGCTCGAAGAAGGAGAACATAGAGGGAGGGTAAGGGTGTTTGCTGATGGAGAGGCTGCATGAGAGAGATGAACAGTGAGAGATTTGGGGTAATTGACAATGTTAGCTTAGGGTTTTTATTTAGTTGTATGTAAATATATTATGTGAGTGAGGTAGAGAAAGAGGTAGAACATGGCGGTTTCGTTGAAGGGGGTTGCCCAATGGGGAAGAAGAGATGGGATATAAATATAATATAGGTTAGGGTTACCTTATGTTGTATGCACAAGCATATGTATGGATGCGTTTGAGAATGGAGAGATAAAAGTCGAATAAAACCAACAGATAAGGTTGGGATTGGCGTTGGCCTAAGGTGTATGTGTACAATGGTGCGAGTGTGTTTTAAAATAATATAATAAAACACTTTTAAAATTTGAAAAATCAAACTTTGAATAAATCGTATCTAACTAAAATAGTTTTTACAAAAATTACAAATAATCCATCTTTAAATTCAAATTTTAAAATCACTTTTTTGTAAATCAATTTTACAAATGACCCCTTTACGAAGGGTCGGGGTATTACAATTTCAGAAAAAAAACCTGAAATGATTCATGCACTTGAATTGTATTAAAATAGATCAATCTAATGCATGTATATGAATTTTCATTCTTGAATATAAATGCAAAGTAGTGATTTTGCGTGCATGCGTGCTATGCATGATTGTGAACATTTGTAAGAAAATTATTTGATGATTTAAAAATTGACTAATGTAGCGATATCCTTCTCCCCTCAAAACAATCATTTCACGTTCATGATGAAGCAAAAATGAATAATTTCTCCATAGTTTGCCTCTTTTCGGTACTTTAATTGTAATCCTCCAATCGTGTTTTCGCCTTCGTCATGTGCATACCGACTTTTCTCGTGGTGACTTTTCAGATTTCACCTCACACTCAGACCGCCTTCCTTAGTTCATATTCTTTTCTTTTCTTTTTTTACAATTAGCTTTCACCAAAACAAGTTTATGCTTTTGAGTTATTTCAAGAGTAATTAATGACATCTTAGAATTAAGAGGAATAAGAAATCATGAAAATAATGAGAAGATGAAGTATATGTATTTGTCAACTAAAAAAAAGCTCTTCATTCATGATGAACAATATTTACAAACAAGGATTTGAAAAAATTATGGAATAAGAATTTCTCCAGTATTCGAGACGGCTCTTTTTGAAAACATTTTTTTGTCCAACTTCATCTTTCCCATCCTTAGAGCGGTCAAACAAAGTACATCTTGACTGCATCCGAATTAACTGCGTGCGATAAATCATATCCATCCATGTTTGTTAGAATGAGAGCTCCTCCCGAGAAGGCATTCTTGACTTGACTACGAAAGGTCCTTTATAATTTGGGGTCCATTTCCCACGATAATCTTTTTTATATGGGAGTATCTTTTTCAACACCAAATTTCCTTCTCGGAAACATTAGGGACGTAACTTTTTGTCATTCGCTTGCATCATTTTTCTTTGATATAATTTCCCTCTACATAATGCAGTCAATCTTTTTTCCTCGATGAAATTCAATTGTTCATATCGTGTTTGTACACACTCTGCTTCTTCTAATTTAGCCTTCATTAAGACTCTAAGGAGGAAATTTCCACCTCAATTGGAAGGACCGGCATTGCCCCAACTGATGTTCGGACTGATGTGCGTACCCATGTAGTGCAAACGGGAGCATCTCATGCCAATCCTTATAAACTTCCGTCATTGTCTCTATGATCTTTTTTATGTACTTATTGGCTACTTCCACTACTCTGTTCATCTTCGGACGATAAGGACATGAATTATGATGCTTAATTTTGAACTGCTCACATAATTCTTTCATCGTCTTGTTATTTAAATTTGTTCCATTATCTGTGATGATCCTTTCAGGTAGACCATATCAACAAATTATCTCCTTTTTAATTAACTTAACAACCACCCTTCTGGTAACACTCGAATAAGAACTCACCTCCACCCATTTAGTAAAATAATCTATAGAAACTAAAATGAAACGATGCCCGTTTGAGGCGCTTGGTGTGATGGGACCAATGCCGTCCATACCACTACATAGAGAACGGCCAAGGTGCGGCCATGACATCTAAAGGGATGCAGATACGTGAATTTTATCCGTATAAATTTGACATTTATGACATTTTTTGGCGTTCTTGATGCAGTCAGATTCTAGAGTTAACCAATAATATCACACTTTCAAGATTTATTTGGCCATCATATGTCCATTAGCATGAACACCACAAATTTCTTCATGAACTTACTCTATGATTTGATTTGCTTCCCTTGCATCAACACATCTTAAAAACACAATATCATGATTTCTTTTATAGAGTATTTCGCCATTCAAGAAGAAACCCATGGACAATCTTCTAATAGTGCGTTTATCATTCTCGGAAGCTTTGGATGGATGTTTCCCATTCTTTATATACTGCTTGATGTGGCAATACCATGGTCTTGTGTCTGGCTCTTCTTCAATGCTCATACAGTGAGCATGGAAATCTCGCTTCTCAATTTTTATGGATTGCACTTCTACCTTAAAGTCTATTGCAAACATGGACGCTAGAGTTGCCAGTGCATCTGCGATTTGATTATTCTTTCTGGGTATATAGTCAAATGAGATCACTTCAAATGTTTGGATTAACTTAGTTACATGTTTATTGTAAGGAACCATCTTAGAGTCTCTAGCTTCTCATTCCCTGTTTAATTGTCGTATCACCAATAACGAATCTTCATACACTCGAAGTTTCCTTGTCTTCATATCACAAGCTACTTGAATTCCCATGGAACATGCCTCATATTCCGCCACATTGTTTGTCAGTCAAAGCATAGTTTTGTCATGAATGTGAAAAACTTTCTCTCAGGAGATATGAGGATTGCCCCAAATTCATGTCCTACATCATTTGATGCGCCATCAAATAACATTGTCCACAATTCTGGATCTATAGATTCTCTTTCATTTTTTAATATGACTGATACGTTCTCATCAGGAAAATCAAACTTCATAGACTCATAATCTTGCACTGGTATTCTTGATCCTTAATCTTGTTTCTCAAATCTCTGAGTTGTTTTTTGGCTTCAATCTTGTGCTTGTCAGACAAATTTGCCTCAACTGTTAGACGCTTGTTTTCTTCCAAGAGAGCTTAATTCTTGTGGCGCTCCTCATATAACTCATCCTGCTCCTCCTTTTTAACAATCTTCTGATGAGCTTTCAGAAACTTGTATGATTGTAAATCCTCAACTGGTAAAGTAATAGTTACTTTTCCTCAACTCTCAAGCCACGGTTCATACTCCTTTGTGCAGTTCGTACGGTTCTTCTCATTTTTCACCCTTCTCGTTATTTTCCAAGCTCCAATCAGCTGCTGCAATTTTTGTTCAATATCTTGAGAATCATAATTGACCTTGATATCCTTCAATGAGCGTGTGGCAGGGACAAATTGTCTCATGTATAATTGACGGAGCACCATTAGTGGAGCATAACTAGTACAACCCCATGGTCCTGGGAGTGGGAACCATTGAAAGTCACCACGTCCATAGATCATCGATGTTGACGAAATCAAATGGGCTTTCCAGATAACATTCTCATTTTTCAACTTTCATAGGTATGAGAGCCACACCCCTTTTGTGGGATACTACGGATTCCATTTGGCCATTCCAAGTTTTACAATGGGAATTCTCATCTTCATCCATGAGCTTGAAAACTTTATTTGAGGACACTTGAAATATGGTGGACATCTTAGATGGCTAAAAATTCAAATACACAAAAAAGATGGAGAGTCGATGAACTTTTCTTTTCTAAACACTCAGATGTGATTTGAGAAACAAAAAGTCTCAGCAAGAATTGAGATAACAAGGTTAACACCATGTTCAACTTGCAGGAACATTTTTATCACTTTATCATCCACATAACCTTGAATCTTTGGAAATAATACGGTGTCATAAATACACAGAGCATAAAGAGTCATACCCTTATGTCCATTCAAGACATTTTGGGTGAGATCTATGAAATAATCCAGTGGCACTCACTCATTCTCCCCTTGAAATTTCAACATTTTATCAATCTTAGATGCATGGACAAGACCCAAGAGCTTGGATAAAGCTCTCTTCAATGTGAGCTTTTGTCGTAATTATAAACTTTATCCATGTTTTACAGCGGGACATTCAGTAGGGCTTGATATTCTTCAATTGTAGGAGTAAGATCAATTTTTCCCAAGGTGAAACACCTATACAGAGGGTTCCAAAAATGTATTAAAGCCTCAAGAACGGGAGCGTTCACTACAATATATAGAAGATGAACGATGTGACCATACTTGCCGACAAACAAATTTTTATGCTCCGGTGAGAAATCCTCCCATATCTTCTTCAACCTCTCCAAGTCAGTGCGTGAGAGCTCTATCTTAGTGATTGATTGTAGAAGAATGACCTCCTCCTTTTTCAGACAATCTCCTTTTCGTTTCTACGTTTTCTTTGACCATTGGGCTACTGTAGCTTGATCTTCTATCACACTCAGAGTAGAAGTCATGGTCTCTAAAATATAAATATATATTAAAAGAAAGAAAACAAAAAAGAAAGAAAATTAAATTAAAATGAAAAAAAAGGGAGGGGGAGGGGGGATAGAGGGTGACACCCTAACTTGCTCAGAGGGTGAATCATCATCTATTTAAACAGAGGGTATTGACCCTCTGTTTGACCGGTTGAACAATGTATTTTTTATAATTATATTATTATAAAATATAATTATTAAATAATTTATGTTTAAATAAATTAGTTTATGCAAATGTTTAATGTTATTAATATAATATATACACATGTAAATGTATAATTGACATAAATATATAATTTTATCAATCATATGGAATAATCATGTCATTTTCCAAAAGCTAGGGTTTATTAAATCTAGGAATGATGTCTTTTATCTCAAAATTCTCTTTCCTTCTCTCTCTGTTACAGGCAGCTAGAAACAATGCACTTCTTATTGTTCCAGCTATCCTTTATGCTATTAGTAATTAATTAAAGTTTGTCATGCAGGTAAAAATTCTCTTTAGTGATAATTTTACTTCATGTGCAAAAAAGAAAGACGGAGTCAGAAGTGAAACAATGGGGAAGAAAAGAAATGTTTAAAGAGCGTAAGACAAAGTTAACCATGATATCATATTTAAGTAGAATCTCTATTTCTACCAAATATTGGTCGTGAGGTGGGCTCTAAAAACCAAATTCACGTGTGGTTGGACTCTCAAATATCTTAATAGGCTCTCAAGTTATCCACACTGTTATCCAAACAGAGTAACATGGGCCCCCAAATGATATCCTGAAAGGGCCGGTCTGAGTGAGAACTTTCATGAGCCTGCACGGGAACTGCAATTTCACGAAGGCATTCCACTACTCATAATCGCTAATCCAAAAGGAAAAGCCTGGGTATAGGGCTAGTGTATGTGTGTGACATTAGAAATTATGTAAAAAAATATACTTCGTAAAAAAATGAACTATATGCAACTACAAGCATGAATAAGAAAAGTAATGAATCAAATAAACAAATAAAGGACCACACAAAAAGGATAGCATATGATAAAATTTTAGCTTGACTCTCTATTGATCTAAAAATGGTTAGACCAATTACGTCCCCGGCGTAGTTGCCAAGCTATCACAACGTGCATGCGACGCGGAGCGGTGATTAAAAAAATAATTTATGGAGAAAGAAATTTGGAGTCACCACCAATCATTTTAGGGTGTGATTGGTCACCCAATTTTAAAATAAAAAATTTGGTCTACGAAAACTCAAAATTGGTTCGGGAGTCATTTGTGTGTGGGGAAGGTATTAGCACCCCACAACACCTATTATTAAAATGGCTACCAAATTTAATCAAATGCTATCTAAATTATATTTTAAAAACAAGATTAAAAAATTAATTTTTGAATGTCCCATCTGGTACATTTTGCATCATAAAAATGAAAAATAAATGACTTTTAATGGGTGGTACAAAGTCCATTTTTGTATATATATATATATATATGTATTTAAACCAAAGCATTATTGGAGTCATTCTCGGTATCCTAAAAATAATTTTTCACCTCGGTAGTTCGAGAAATTTGATATCCAAAAAATCCTAAAATCCGTCATCGGATTTTTTCATTTAAACTAAATGATGAAATTAACAAAATTTACATCTAATTGTTATAATTTTAATTTATTAACGTCAATTCTGATGATAAAAGAATGAAACAATAATCACATACAATCATGATGATATGACAATAATACATAGATAAATAAGAAGAGATAACAATTATAAAGAAAAAGAAAGAATAATGGAAAGAAAGGTTAGAGAAGATAAAATGTATGATAAATTTCAAAAGAATATAAAGAGTGACAATAAAAAAAATGATATATGAAACGAGTAAAATGATATATATAAACAAAATAAATTAAAACAAACCATAATATCTACTAATAAAAAAACAAAAAATATAAAAAAAAATACAAACGAAAAATGAAAAAAAAACACAAAATAAAAAATAAAAAAAAATGTGGAGGGTGATGTCTCCCTCTATTGTTGTTTTTTTTAATTTATTTTTTAAATGTGTGTGTGTGCGCGCGTGTGCGTACGTGCGTGTGTTGATTATTTCATAAATAAATTAATAAAAAAATTATGTGTAAATAAATTAATTTATGAAAATTGTTTAATGATATACGTATTTGACATGAGCATACTATTTTTTACTACATAGTATACTAATTATCATTTTTTCATTTTTTCCTCATTTCTAATCAAATAGCAAAGGAATGATCATTGATAATAACTAATTTAAACAAGTGTCACTAAAGAAAAATCAATAAAACTTTCAAAATAGAATAATTTTTGTTTGGGATATAAATATAGCATTTTTTTTTTATTTTAGACTACTTAGTTCACTAATTACCATTATTTCTTTCTTCCTTCGTTGCTAGGAATGATCATGGATGGTTACTAATTTAAACAAGTGTCACTAAGAAAAATCAGTAAAACTTTCAAAATAAAATAACTTTTTGTTTGGGATATGAATATACCATTTTTTTATTTTAGACTACTTAGTTCATTAATTATCAGTTTTCTTTTCTTCCTTCATTGCTAGGAATGATCATGGATGGTAACTAGTTCAAACAAGTGTCACAAAAATGATAAACAAAAATTAAAAAAAAAAAAGACTTATAAGAACATAAAAAAAATCAAAGCTTAAATATTTGCATAATCTTATATAGAGGTTTTACTCTCTATTTTATGTATGTTTATGTATGAGAAATTATCATAGGGGATCTTTTCATCAAATGTGCATTTTCAACTTATTAAATGATTGATTCACATTGAGTTAATTTTACATCTCTCAAAAGCTTTATCCTCATCCTCATTAATTGAGTTGATGAAAAAAACATCTCATTATCAAACTTGTAGGGAAATCAACAATACATGAAAATAAAACTTAAGATTAAGAGTAGGAGAAATGATAAAAAAATGAACAAACAACTTATGTATAGGAAAGGAAACAAAAAATATCAACTACATGAGTATGAGGAAGAGAGATGATGAATAATGATGAACAAGAAATATTGTAAGCTAAAGTGCAAGAAATTTAAACTACCTTATTAAAAAGAATAGGAGAAGATGAAAGATAGATAGAAATGAAGACTATCTTTCTCTCTCTTTTAAAAATCTCTCATATTTTCTCAAGACCTCTATTTCTCTCTCTAATATCCATTCTCTTTCTCATTCTCCAATTCTCCTTTTAAGTGAAGACCTCCCCTCTATTTATAGGCAAACTTAGTGCTTCACTTTTTATTTTTAGTCACTTTTGCACTTTTTTTTATTTTTTTTAGTCATTGGATAATTCTTCTTATTTTTAGGTCTTGGGTTATTTTTTTCAAATCATATATATAGTTTTAGACTAATATATGGGCCAAAAATAAAATTTATATTTTTAAAGTATTGAACCAGACAAAATACGATATCTACACCCACAATGGAAACATTTTCCCTTGAGATTGTTGCCGTTCTTCTTCTTATTTACTTTCAGCGATGTCTTGGCTTTCTTCCCTTTCTTGTTCTTACATTTGCCCTTACCATTGATCTTTTCTCTCTTGTTACTTTTAACAACAGTGGAAGAAGGCTTTTGCTCGGTGACGTTTTCCTAGCCCTATTTGGTCATACTCTTATTGAGTGACTCAAAAATCTGAAGTTCATTCAACAATTGTGTTATATTGAATTGTAACTTGTTCATAACATAGTTAGTGGTGAAGGCAGAATAAGCTGGTGTGAGCAACTCAAGTATAATGCTATGGTTATCACAAATCAACATTAATTCGTATTTGATTTCCAACGTATGAAATTATCACCATTCAATTTCTCAAGAGCAATTAAAGCAGTAACACGGTTGCCCATGGTAGACATAATAATGATAACTGGAATTTAAAACATAGAAGATTCAATATAATTGATAAATATCTAGAATTCAAAAGGTAAATGTGATGCATGAATGCAACATAATAAACACACAAATTTGACAACTACTAATCACGATAAAATAACCTAATGATTAATGTGTTGTCTTAGAGTCAGTCAGATTAATATCAGATTATCTATGAGACATTCTCATACTTACTAATTAAAACTTAAAATATCTCATATTTTCTCTTTTAATAATAAGGTATCACATGTTCGGTTAAGTCACAATTTTCCACATGAAAGATTAATTGTGACTTTGAGAGTGTAACCCATCATTTCAGATTTCATGACTTCATTTAGAATATGTTGTCTTAGAGTCAGTCAAAACTACTACATCACTTCTTCCTATCTTCTTAAGAAGCTCAACATTGGTATTTGTGCAGCTCAAAACCTTCCTTACGGGGATGAAAACAAAGTCATCTCGAGACCCTTACTGCACCTCACGGTGTTGTACTAATGATGGAGATCATAGTTTACATTGATATGTCAACCTTCTCTCACTCACTATTTTGGGATTGTGTGTTTCCATTTTAACTAATCAATTAATTTCAAATTAATCACTGATTAAAATAATAAAACTATGAATATTTAATAATAAGTTATGTCAATCTCATTTATCTAAGTTCAATTGAACTTTTTAAAGCGCCTAAATCATAATTAGGTGAACTAAGATTAACTAATTAATTATATTCATCAAACTTTAATAAAACTCTTTTACTAAAATTACAACCCTTGAAATAAAATTAAAAATTAATAATTAATTTTAAAATTTAAAAGGATAATTGATAGATTTAGAGTTATCATAAAATTCTATAGTGATAGGGTTGGTTGGTATCATGGTTTGTGTGAAACTTTCATAAATGTGACAACAATTGTCATCGACCACCATCAATGCCGGCCGCCAGCGCCGATTTTCCGGCGACATCGCCCGAATAATAAATTTCGACCACATTATTGGTCAGCTTTAATCGGTGGCGCCAATGCCAGAATCCAATTTCTGTTGCCGACGTCAAAATTCTAAAGAATTCCATTTCTTTTCTTTTTCCTCCGCCATTCATCTTGTGCGTTCTTCGTCTTCTCGTGATCGGAATAATTATAATAAATATTCAAAATAAATTACAAAAGTTACTACGCCCCAAAACGGCTTACACAAGATTGAAGGGAAAATTAAAGAACAAAGCCTAACCCGATAATCACCATATAATTAACAATCCATTATTTTCCATACATTCAAAAAATATAACCATCCATTTATTAATACGTATATCATATTATATGAATAATGCAAGAAAGCTCATACAGCATTTAGCATATAAATATATAAAGACGATTTTGATAACACATATTGGCTGTCGCGGCGCGGCGAAAGCGTGTGGCTCAAGGCCATTTAAAAATTAAACTTTTAATAAAGATCGAATCTTTTAATAAAACAAAACTTGTGCAAAACAACGATAACCAAATAAAAAAACTTTTATTGAAAACTTTTTTTCAATCAATCAGGATCCATATTTATACATTAGATCTACAACATATAAGGTTAGAAATCATATACCTCTTGTAGTCTATATCAAGCGTTCTTGCAAAACCGATCAATCATACGTCCCACAAAACTGTTCTAACGATCAGTAGACTCTAAGATTCACACCAAGATCTTCTAAGTCAATCCTCAACGCACTAGCACGTGTATGGGCACGTAGAATATTACAAGACACTTTTTCTGTCTCTAGATGTACTCAACACATAAGATCTAGAGAGTTTTCTGAGAATGATTTTAGTGAGTCAATTCTCTAAAAGAACGTGATGATTATTCTTTCAGAGTTTTGATTAACTATTAATCACAGAGAAAAATCATTCCTGACACTAATTATGTTCTTATTCGATTTTTTTATGAACTGATTCATCAATTGAGGTCATTAGAATAATATCTGTATATTTTTTAGATAATTGTGTATCAGATTTTTTAGGGATAAAGTGAAATAATATTTAATTATAAAACTGTCAATTGCAGTGGGACCCACTGCAACTGTGCACAACTGTAATGTCGTGTGCCACTACAGTGTTGCACTCCCACCACTGTAGTGTCACGTGGCACTACAGTAGTCCATGTCAATCTCTGATACTCAATTAGTGATTGACATGTGACAATTATTGTGAATTAAATATTTATTTTAATCAGATAAATATTTAGATATCAATTAATTCAAAATCAATATATCTTATTATCTCTATCAACTAACTTATATGTTATTTCACAAATAATAGATTTAATTGATTCAAATTATTTTGTAATAATATTTAATTTTCTAATTTCACAAATTAGATATTCTATCTTAATTATCAATATATATATATTCTAAAATTTATATATATGTAATTTCTGAAATTATATATATGTAATTTCTGAAATTTATATATATATAATTTCTGAAATTCATATATATATAATTCAGTTAATTAATTAATCACAAATAATTATCTTATAAATATGTACTTGCTCCAGAATAAAAATTTCTTTTGCAAGTCAGTTATTTTCTCATGTCTTAAAATATTCACACCCTAGACTGCGTAGTACAGAGGTGACTTGGGGACCATGGACCTATAATTCTAAGCTTCAATAAACTATATTATTAATTAAACTCTTTTTAAATACTTATTTATTAATTCCATTATTTTTTCACTATAAATATGGAATTGAACTCTTAGTGATTATAGAATGTATTTGCACAGTATTCTCATATAATCCACTGATATAATCATTTCATTTAATTTTGTACTCCAAGTATTAGTTCGTAAAATAGAACTGGTCAAAATTATTATTTTACCCCTCTAAATACCTCTTGATTCTAATATTATTAGTGATATCTTGTTGGATTGCGAGGGTTTTATAGATCTTTCGTTTTCTTTCTGTCATAGAGAAGTAAATTCTGTTAGCCATAATCTTGCGAAGCGAGCAGTTTCTTTGAAGGATTCTTTCTGTAGTGGCATTGAATTTCCTCAGTTTGTTTATGAGGTTTTGCGTTTTGATTTTGATGTAAATCGTTCTTTTTTTAATTAAATTTTCCATACTTGTGTGTCGTGTTTAAAAAAAAATAACTGTTATTTCTCAAATTCATCTATTTGATGCAACTATTTTACAAAAAAAAAAAATTAAACATCTTTACAATTTAAGTTGAAAAATTGATCTTTCCATTTTTCGCTGCGATTTGTGACTTTTTTCAGTTGAGTTTCTTATTTTTCCTTGGAGATTATTTTATTATAATGTTGAAATATTATCAGTTCTTTTCATTACATTTTTAGGTCCAATTGTTAGCACTTTTCTCGTTTTCAAAAGAAAATCACTGTAAGGAGAACCTGATGGAGAAAATGAAGAAATTGATTTGGGTAATTATCGGTTAAGAGACAGAAAAGGAGCAGAATCCGAAGAAAAGTAAATAGCAATATCAAAAAAGAGTGCGAAATATGACCGTTGGGACCGTAGGGGTCCCACAATGGGTCTGTTTTTTTTGTTTTGTTTGTTGGGACAGATTTCAATAATAACAATCTACGAGAAAACGCATAGGTCTTGCC
This sequence comes from Datisca glomerata, assembly GCA_003255025.1. Classification (NCBI taxonomy): domain Eukaryota; kingdom Viridiplantae; phylum Streptophyta; class Magnoliopsida; order Cucurbitales; family Datiscaceae; genus Datisca; species Datisca glomerata. The sequence continues at coordinate 123,727 of QANY01007449.1, forward strand.
CAATACTCGGACATAGTTCCAACAGGAGAGGGAAAGAAAAAGGAGAAAAAGAAAAAAAACATATCAAAAAAATAAAAAGAGAAAATGAGAGATCTTAACCGTCCGTTTTAAAAAATTGACATTTCAGATTACACGAACATAACTTCTAGTTGATCGGAGAGGATTCGGATCAGAACTCTTCTGTTTGGTTTTTATGCACTGTTTAGTTTCCCAGAAAATCTCCCTACTGTAGTCTATAGATGATTACTTAGCCGTCCGATTCATCTCGGACGTACTACTCTGCACGTGATTCATGGGACCTCTCTCTCTCTCCCTCTCCCATATATTCCCACACTTTTCGCGACTTTCTTTTCCTGGGTTTAATTTGTTCACACTCTTTCGGTCTCTGGTTCCTTCTCTCTCTCTCTGTCTCTCTCACTCTCTCTTAATGGTTGAGTTCTTAAGAGTGTTACTGAGAAGAACGAAATTAATGGCTGTTAGGCTTCTTCTTGTGCTTTTAGCAGTTTCTATTGTTTCAGCTGAAGGTCAGCTCTGTTTTTCCCTTTTATTCTTTCATTTTCTAAGTATTGGTTGTGTATTTTAGCTTCCTCTGAAGAGTTTGTCTCTTACTCTTATGGTTTACTCACATTTTAATCCTTCATTCAGTTCACATCTCCACTTGGTACATCAATGTTTGGTAGTGATTTGCATGTTATATGCTTACTTTTGTTTCTCTGTTGGAGCCATACTTGGGCTTAGCTTCATTTCCTTCAGCAAAACCAGGTCTTTTTTTTTGGGAAAAAAAACATTTTTAGTCCGTTTGGTTCCCAAACACTAACTTTTCTGGATGCTTCACTTGGCTGTGGTAGTTGGTGGAATATTAAATAGGAGGAAATGACTTAAAATGAGAAAAGAAATGGTGTTGGGTGGGGATAGTGAATGTTTTAGAAGGGAATACAAGTTGGAGACTGTGCTTCATTTAATAATTTATGAATGTCAGAATTTACAGCTCTTATTAGACTTGGATTAAATTCTTTGGGTTCGTATTTAAATGCTCATAGGAAAATCTAATAATTTATTTATCATATATATCATTAAATGAAGTCTCTCCTCTCTCTCTCTCTCCACATTTATGTTTTACAATACATGATATGTTACAAGAAGTAACATTTTCTGCTGAAGACAACTAACTCTGCAGGAGAACTCTGTTTTCAAATTTATGTACAGTTTCTAATTGTGCTTTCTTTTCTCGCAGACGCGTTTGTTGGTGTGAACATAGGAACAGACCTTTCGGACATGCCCCATCCAACACAAGTAGTTGCTCTTCTTAAAGCACAACAAATCCGACATGTGCGGCTGTACGATGCAGACACTGCCATACTCATTGCACTTGCTAACACGGGCATACAAGTCATGATCTCCGTCCCTAATGAACAGCTTCTCGGAATCGGTCAGTCCAACTCCACCGCTGCTAATTGGATCTCCCGTAACGTGATCGCTCATTATCCCGCTACAAACATCACATCCATTTCTGTTGGCTCTGAGGTCTTAACCACACTCCCTAACGCAGCCAAACTCCTTGTCAGCGCAATGAAATATATTCACTCCGCCCTTATTGCGTCTAATCTCGACCGTCAGATCAAGGTCTCGACCCCCCTTTCTTCCACGGTTATTCTCGATTCATTCCCACCTTCTCAAGCCTTTTTCAATCGTTCACTAAATCCTGTATTAGTCCCCATGCTTGACTTCTTGCAATCAACCGGATCCTTCCTCATGCTTAATATATACCCTTACTATGACTATATGCAATCAAATGGTGTTATCTCGTTAGATTACGCGCTTTTCAAGCCTCTCGCCCCAATCAAAGAAGCTGTCGATGCAAACACAATGCTACATTACTCCAATGTCTTTGATGCCATGGTTGATGCTGCATACTTTGCCATGGCCTTTCTAAACTACACCAACATACCCGTTTTAGTGACTGAGTCGGGCTGGCCTTCCAAAGGCGATCCGAACGAGCCGGATGCTACGCTAGAAAACGCCAACACTTACAACAGCAATTTGATAAAACACGTGCTTAGCAAAACCGGAACTCCCAAGCACCCTGGGATGGCCGTTAGTACGTATATTTACGAGCTCTATAACGAGGACATGAAAGAGGGGCCGGTCTCGGAAAAGAACTGGGGTTTGTTCGATGCAAATGGAAGGCCTATTTATATATTACGCTTGACGGGGTCGGGATTGGTGTTGGCTAACGACACGACGAACCAAACATTTTGTGCTGCTAAGGACGGGGCTGATACAATGATGTTGCAAGCTGCGTTGGATTGGGCATGTGGTCCTGGGAAAGTTGATTGTTCACCTTTGTTGCAAGGACAGCCTTGCTATGAACCGGATAATGTCAACGCGCATGCTACTTATGCGTTTGACACTTACTATCACAAAATGGGAAAGTCTACTGAGTCTTGTGACTTCAATGGGGTGGCTGCAATTACTACCACTGATCCAAGTAAGAGACCATTTATTTTCCATTTGCCAAGTTTGGGGAAGGAATGATCATTTTCTAGTGTGTATATTGTATATATTTTCATTTAAGTAAGCATTTCAAGTTCAATATTAATGCATTTTTTTGTCTCGATGATGCAGGTCATGGTTCTTGCATCTTTTCGGGAAGGTTATTTCTGCGAATTCACTCTTATGAGTACCACGGATTATTTCAATAAGCATTAAGTGTTTGATATATAACTGTGATGATATTTGTTTGTTGCAGTGTTGGGAAGAATGGTACGTTGGGGAACATCACGGCCCCGTCTATGAATTCTACGAGTTCAGATTCGTCTTCCCGCTATATTTGTTGCAGAGGTTTTTCAAGCATTATACTGGCAATCGGAGTCATAGTAAGTAGTGCAATTTTGTTGTAGCTTTGGTGAATTGGTCAATTCAATTTTGTTGTACAAAACCAGGCTGGAAGTTGAAACAACCTGGATTGTCTTTAGGATTCAATCGAATTGGATAACATTTTTTTGTTATTTGATTACAATTTGGTTTTAATATAAAATTATAAATACTGATTGAATAAAAATGTAGGGTGATGTTGGGCATTAACAGTTATTGTCATTATGGAAGGATCAAATCACGGTGGACAAAATTTAGTTACCCTCTAACACCTTAATACCCATTGATTGATGGTTACTAGATTGTGCGCCATCATGTGATGAGCGTTGAAGCTATATCCGTTAACCAATTTGCATATTTATAATTATTACTATTGAATTCAAGAAATATAGAAAAGAGTACGCTTAAGTGTATTTCACAATGAATAATTTAATATAACATCCAATGTCAAGCGTTTAATATGAATTGACTTTTCTCTTTAGAGGGTATATATAAAGAACATTGTGGAAGTGTTTTTAATCATGCCATGGCCGCAGTTGGAGATGAAAATATTATATCCTCCTAAAAATTTACGGGAAACAGATTAGGGTTAGAAAATGAGAAGATAAATGAAAGGACGAAGGACAATACGAGCTCCTGACTTTGTCTTTGATGGGGTATGTTGTTGCTTTGTAGAGTCTACATTGTCCGTCGTTTCCCTTGTATTTTTTCATTTTTATATATTCTCTCGACTCAATCCGTTTCCCATGAATTCTTTAGGAGGATGTAATGCACTCTGTACCTTGTAATGAGAAAAATCAATTCATATTAGACATTTCACATTAGATTATATTATTAATTGTAAAATACACTTAAAGCTTACTCTTCTATATTTTTTGAATTTAGTGTTAATAGCTATGACTATGTAAACTAGTTAGCATGATAGAGCTTCGATGAAATAGGCTCATCACATGAACACAATCTGGTAACCATCAATGATTACTAACTCCCGTACAGCTTTTTGAAAATTTCATCCATCAACTCATCACATGAACACAACTTGCTTACTTTTTTATCAAAAGCGGCAAGGCTGCTATGTTATTTAGAAAAAGTGTTTTACTATCTTTACACCTCCCCCTTTCTTCATAAGAAATGAGTAATTATATCTTTTTAAGAGCATCATTCCAAATTATATACTTGAATGCACTAATATAATAACCATGTTTACAACTCTTGTTGCGGTGATGGCATTCAACTAGTTATTGTGTAAAGAGGGTAAGTAAATTATTGTTTGTCGTAATTTGATTTATTCCTTTCATAGCGACAACAGCTACATCTTTACACTCAAATAGTAATTATAAATTGTAATAGAGATATATTTATCTAATAAGAAAATAATGTGTTATATCATTTACCCTCTTCATGCTACTCTAACCAGTGTTTCTACTAGCAATTGACTATTAGCTATTTACCAGTCTGAACAAGATACAACTCATTTGAAATTAATTGACCACACAATTTATAAAAAAGACAACAAACATGTTGCTGGAGAAGAAAATTAATACATTTCTTATGTACAAATTTCTAATGGTTAATTCTAGAACTTTTTTAAGTTACCTCATGGTATCTGAGATATAAACGGATCTCGTTCTAAGAATAAAAATATCGAAATATCAATATCTCTTAATCAAATCTTTTTTTCAACAAATACAACTAAAGAGATATTCATTGATAAGAAAAATAAAAAATGTGAATGGTGGCCCTTAAAAACTTAGTATTTAAATGAAGGAAAATCATTCAGACAATAACATAGTCAATCACTAATACCACAGGATAAGATCGTAAATTCAATCGTAGTAACTTCAACTCCCTTATAATTTGTAAAAAACAAACTGTTTATTATAATATGTGATATCTAAGACATACAAATAAAGAGATAATAAGAAAAATAAAAAATGTGAATGGTAGAAGCTAAATCTAGTCCTTAAAAACTTAGTATTTAAATGAACAAGGAAAATCGCTCACACAATACCATAATTAATCACTAAGATCGTAAATGTAAATTCAATAGTAGTAACTTCAATTCCCGTATAATTTGTAAAGTTAGACAAAAAAAAATCTCATTAAGGTGAGTAATTTTATAACCAAAAAAACTGTTTACAAAACCAAAAATCTACATGTTACCAATCATTATTTTCTGCTTAAAATAGACAATCATTTTTCACCCATAAACAAGATAGATTGTGATACTCAACAACAATAAGCTGAAAGCATTGTAGATTAAAAATGAAAATTCGACAGAAAACCACGTCTCTAATTTTGTCTATCAATTCGACTAAATTGCAAAGCACAAAAGCATTATGGGCAGAACAAAGGTAAAAACAGTCAGGACGTCAACCAATTTATACAGCTGCTGCTAGCTAAATAACAACTGAGCACTGAGAACCTTCATTTTCAAACTTTGGAAATTCCATCAAGTTTTGCTTGCAGGATAACTGTGAACTCTTTCAGCTTCATTTCTGCAGCTTCAGTCAAGTTTGCATTGACTCACCATGATAGCTCTCGAGCTCCTTGTCAAGTTCATCAGCTGACTTCTCGATAGTTATCTTATTTCCACGGCCACGGCCACGGCCCCGGCCCCGGCCCCGACCCCAGCTCCAACCCCGTCCCCAGCCACGGCCTCTGCCCCGACCATTATTCATGCCCCTTGGCTGTCTCTGACTAAAATTAATCCAGTAAAGTGTACCAATGAAATGTCAAAATTACTATTGAGTTCAAAGCAAACAGTCTGAAAAAGAGATTGTATAAGGTACACCTATAAGTGATAGGCAAAACTAAGTGAACTAGATATCAAACCCCATTCATAGTCCAAGATGATTCACAACCAATATTATTTCACTCAGTAAGCACTATTTCGGACTCTGTTGCATTAAAAGTCAAAAGACCTAACTTGATCAATCACTATATAAGGAAAATCCTTTTGAACAATAAAACCTTCTCTAATATAGTTATTTTCATTCAGTAGGCGCCGAAATGCCACACTACCATGAAGTTGGACTAAGGCCAACATAAAGGCAACTATTCCACTTATCCACCAAATAAAAACCATGTGCAATATCCACCAAAGCTTACCCAGAACCACGCCAAATTGCAGCCGGGCCACCAAGACGACCACGTCCCCTCCTGTTACGATAAAAAGTATAACCATTGTCAACAGTTCTACAGTTCAACAAGTTATAAAGCGCTCTAAAAATAAGAAGAAAGCACACATGAAGCTATGCAGAGATTTATCCTCAGCATGTGTGTGAATACCAATGGTCAATTCTCACTCTATACATGTGTGTGAACTTAAACCAATATTTAAAACTAACAGTCAGCTCGCAACCTATATTTTTTTTATCGGTAAGTCAGCTCGCAACCTACATATTAGACAACAAATGGATGGGAGAGCACCAATGGTCAATTGTCACTCAATAAATGTGTGAGAATGTATTTAAACCTATATTCAAAACTAATAGTCAGCTCGCAACCTGTGAACTAGACAATCACTATTGAACAAATCTTTTATTTTGATGTGAAATTTATACAGTCCAGATGCTGGAACTGCAAATACAAGGAAAAAGGTCAACCACTCTCCAATGATCCCAGAAATCTCAATCTAGCATTTCCAAAATATGCATTGTTGCTAAATATCTTATTTCCTTTTGGGTTTTAAAAACTGAATCAAATCAACATTGGAGAAATTTGGTCACATCCAGCATTTCTTCAGCTCACGGGTGCAGATTGAATCAATTTATGTCTACCCCTTCTATTATGCAACAACATTAGTTGAGTGAATCAAGCGGGCAATAAAAAAAGAGAAACCAAAGATAAAAGTACATACATTGTAATAGCTCTTCCATCCCTCCTTCCATTTACTCCAACTACATTTACATGTGCGGAAAAAGGCATTTCTACACTTGCACCAACAACTTCAATCTTCATTGGCTTTCCATCCAATATAACATTATTGTACCGCTTCAGTGCTGCAAACGCATCACTTCTTCGTTTATACACCACCTCGGCTGAACCCTGAAACATTGTAAAAAACTTTAAGTTCATCAAACCTACCATGACTTCCAAAAAGACAACCATTCTTCTTACAAAAGCAAGAGCAAGAACTAAGTTAATAAAATCTCCAAACTAAGAGCTTAGTTCAAAACAACAGTATAGTCAAAAGTCAATAATACCTTAGTTGTAAAAAAAAGTACAATTAAACCTTAGTTCACCAGCACAATGAAAACACCACATGACAATACTTTAACCAAAGTACCAAAAATGTCGAATCATACAATTAAAGATGAGACAATGCGTCGTCAATAAGAAATTATTAAATTGAAAACCAGCTATTCTCTTCTTTTTTTTCAAAGGAAACATGATTTGTATTAAAGAAAATATGTACAAAAAAGGTTCAAAGGACTTCCTAGCCGAACACCAAAACCAGTGGTTCTCTTAGTATAGAGACAAAAATAGCAAATTTAATATTGTCAAACAAGCTGCTTCTAAAGGGCATTTAAACTCTTCAAGGTCTAGGTATTATAGTTCTAGGACTCTTAGACCGTTCTTGTAAGAATAAGGGCAAAATCCTTCTGTTAAATAGGATTTCCTCTGCTTACTGGATAAACATTTGTTACCAATGGGGAACCTATATATATATATATATTTGTCGAAAGTTAAAAAAAAACAGCTAGTGATACTGAATTCGCATTATACTAAGCACAAATGACATATGGCTCATAAAAGTTAAATAATTACTTTTCTTGGAAAGTCATAGCTTCATTCAAAAGCATAACAAAATAAAGGAGAAAATGATCAAATCACACGCAATCACATCAAATGATTACCCACGTACAAGGCTTGTAAACTTACACTTGAGCGACCATTTCTGTCATAATGAACTGCAAATCTTCTCAGGTCTCCGATCTCCGAGAACAATTCCTAAGTTGCACGTCCAAGAGGATATTACAAGAAATTTCTAACAGAAATCATACGAGATGAAAATATATATGGCTCAAGCTGTACCCTTATATCTTCGTTAGTCACCCCATAATCCAAGTTAGAAACATATAACTTTGTGCCAACTTCTATTCCAGATATCCCAGCAGCTTTAAGACTATCTTCAAACAAGTCACCTCGCCATGGGAAACTCTTGTTTTTGCGGGGAGGCTGATGAAACCATGCAGAAAAGAACCCACATGGGAATAAGATGTAAAGCTTAAGAACAGATAACAAGATAATGCGCCATTGTTGAAAGTCCCCTGAAAATAACCCAGAAAACCCACAAGTATAGACTATTCGGAAAGATAATGCTACTAATGCATTGGATGATGATGACTCGCATAAGTAGATGAGCACAACGAGGTTCTCCATGTAGGATATCTTTACAGATCCTCTTGTGATGGGTTCCTAATGCTATTAGAGATCCTCTCGTAGTCGTGGTCTTAAAGCATGTCAGTTCTCTTGCATAAAACATCTAGTTATTTTGAGCTTGCCTTGGTAATTGAGTATGATGAAAGCGACGTGTTTACAGCAGGAGGACCTCTACGAACCGGCCGAGTAATTTTTCCACCAGTAATAGAACCACGAGCTCCACGGCCACGGTGAGCTTTACCTCGCCCTCTTCCTCTCTCGCGGTTATTCCTTTTTATCATATCATCGAGGGACATATCCAAAGCAGTAGCCATCAAATCGCAAAGGAATACCTTAATAGAAAACAACAACAGGGTGACAGTTGACCTGCAAAACAAAAGATTGAAAATGAGTACACATGTTCTGCTCCGACTCCACACCAAGTTATAAACGGCCACATTAACTCACAAACAACTAATGCCCATGCAGATTTTTATATAAGATGCATGGTCAAAAGTTCATATCAATTATCACTTAACAAGCACATCGGAACTAATCATCGTATTAAAGTTAAAATACCTATAAAATGCAGATCGATACAAAACAAATCTCAATTATGGAATTTTTCCTTTTGCGTTGGAGGCCCAAGTAAGTAGCTGGTGTATACACAGGTTTGTCATTTACAGAACATATTGGTTAAATTCAGTAATTTCAAGGCGAGAGGCGAGCTTCGGTGAAAATAAATTGAGATCTCAACATAAACGAGCTCAGTAAAACCAAAACTCTCACAAAGCCAACCAAACAAATCAACGTAGAACATACTATTATAAAAAACCCAAATTACAAAATAAAAGGCAGGGCTAACACGCGACAGAATACCTGAACAAGAACACGGAAGCGATCACAGTTTTAGCCCAACGGGGAAAGAAGGAGAACGACAAAAGCTAATTAGAAATCAAGAAAGGAGGTGGTGCATAGATAACGTGTGTGTGCTTTTAGGGTTTCTGGGAGTTGGGACTGGGAAGACTGTGATTCGAGGGAAAACACTTGAAAATTGCGACCTCACCTCCACCTCCTCTCCTTTTTCTAAACGAAAATTCGCCAAAATAGACTCTTTTTGAGTCTTTTTGCCTCTTTTAGACCCTAAAATCGTATCTACTTCATTTCTCCTTTTTTGCCAATTTTTGAACTAAATCAAAAATCGATTTGACAAAAAAAACGAAAATCTCAAATTATGAAATGAATAGAAAATAATATTTTATTATATGAATTATTTTAAACGAAAAATATGTGAAAACCCTTCATTTAGGAAACTTGAGGGTAAAAATGAGAATTAAAAATTCTCCATTAAGTCTTTTTTAATAACAATAATAATAATTATAATAATAATAATATTTTTCAATTATTATTATTATTAGTATTATCGAAAATTATTTTTATAGATGTTTACATTTCTAATTGTATAATATTATAGAAATATTTAATTTTACAAACATAAACCAATTATGAATGAATAGAAAATAATATTTGATTATATGCATTATTTTAAATGAAAAATATATGAAAATTCTGAATTATACTATAATTTTAGGAAGCTTGAGGGGTAAAAAGGTAATCAAAACTTTCTCCCTTTAAATCCATTTTAATATAGTAAGATAAGATAACACTAGTAAAAATTCAAAATTAATATTGACATTAAAATACATACATTATCTATGAAATTCATTGTAAATCTAAACAAAAAGCAAAAATAGTCGTAATGTTAAATACATAGTTTGTTTATAATATTATTAAAATTTTACTATATACCATTACTATTTGAATAATATAAAAATTGATTATTCATCAGTTTGTCAGATTATATCATATTAAGAGATATTTATATTATTTTAAATATTTATCTCAATTCATTTATATGGATTTTCATATTTCGATAACATAATTAATACATAATGTTAATTTTATAAATTTCTAATGAATAAATTAATGTTGACTAAAAAATATCTCAACATTTATCGAAATTCAATTTTTATGGATATTTACATTTCTAATTACATAATATTATATAAATATTTAATTTTAAAAACATAAACAAATTATGAATGAATAGAAAATAACATTTCATTATATGAATTATTTTAAATGAAAAATATGTGAAACCTTTAATTATACTATATTTATTAGGAAGGTTGAGTGATAAAAATGAGAATCAAACGTTTATCCATTTAAACCTATTTTATTATTTTATTATTATTATTAAAGTTAATGTCACATACACTCTTTCAACTTTGACTATTTTTTAAGACACCCCCTCAACTTTGACATCTTCCTAATTTCTCCTTCAACTTTTATGAGTTATCAAATACACTCCATTCTGTTAGATTTTTCATCTTCTACCCGTTAAGTTGGTCACGTTCCTAGGACGCGGCCAAAATTTGGATAAATTTGCCCTTCCATGTACAGAACGCACGTTTTGACATAAATAAAAAATAAACGACAAAACGCGCGTTTTAATTTTTTTACTAAGGTTAAAAATCCCTAACTATTACAGAGACAAAATCGAAGGGAAAGGGTGATTCGCATAGGGTGAAAAATTAGAAGAGGGTGATTCACGAATAGGCTTCTTCTTCGTAGAAGGTGATTCATAGAGGGTGATTCGTCGCAGAGATAGGGTTTGTTGACGGATTCATCGTTTGGGTTTCTCGTCGGGGTTCTTTAAGGCTCGAATGTTGTTTTCTTTGCTTTTTACATATTCTGTATACCGGCTCTACGGTGAATGTCTTTGCTTTATACTTAACTTTGTTCTCTTCACTTGTTTTGTATAGTTGACTATGCTTGGAGAAATTATTTTGTGCTTTTGAGACTTTTGTATGTTTGTGCTTTATACTAGACTTTGAGACTTTTTTGTGCTTTAGTGGGGACAATTTCATAGCCCTGTAATTTGGTATGCTTGTGAAATTATTTTTGTCTGTGATAAATAACCCATTTTAAACTTACCATTAGACATGGGGACCATTTCACAGCCCTAAAAGGTTGTTTATTGTTGTATTTATTCTATATATAGTATTAGTGGAGACCATTTTATTATTATATTATTCGACAATGTGAAGTTAACTTATGCTAGAGGTGTTATTATATTGTGTAGGGGTGATATAATAATTATTTATTATCTGACCAATTTTTTAATATACTCTTAGAAATGTTTGGGGTGAGAGCAGAGTTACGTCATGGTGGCAGTTTGGTGAGGGATCCCATAACTTCTTTATCTTGGAGGTGATGTTGAAATTTTTGAATCAATTGACAAATATTTGTTATCGGTCATATGTTTTCATGAGAAAGTTACAACATTAGAGTATGATGGTTGGATATGCGTGTGGTACATGTTTTTTTGGGGGGGAGGGGAGAGATTGATAGTTTAAGGCCATTGAATTATGAAGTGTCATACATATCATATTAGCCCCGCTAGAGACTGATTCATCTATGATTTTGGAGTTGTATGTAGAGCATGAGGCTGTTGAGAATGTTGAGCGTGAGGTATGTGTTGAGAATGTACTACATAAGGTGTGTGTTGAGAATGTGCTGCATGAGGTGTGTGTTGAGAATGTTGAACATGAAGTGTATGTTAAGAAAGTTGAGCACGAGGTGTGTGTTGAGAATGTTGAAGGGCGAGCAGATACATAATGGTGTTAAGAAGTGGAACTTTATGATTCTGCATCATTGGTTTCATCATCTTCTGATGTAAATCAGGATATTACTTATGTTTTGTCTAAAAACAAACTCGTTGGCGAGATGGATATTGTATATAGTGATTCTGATGACGAGAGGTCCACATTTTCTAGAGTTTAATGCAGAAGTTGATAGGCAGGGAACCGTAGAGTTGCAGGTTGGGTTGCAAATTTGTTTACCATTTAGCTTTTAAGAAAGCTTTACAGTTATATGAAATACAACATGGATTGGACTATGATTTTGAGAAAAATGAGAAGACATGAATAACTGTTGTTTGTAGGAAAATGTGTGGATGGAGGATACATGCGTCTCGTGACCTTAGAAGTGGGTCATTTCAAATCAAAACTTTCCAATGGAACCATACAAATCGTAGTAGACATAGGATAATTACAATGATGACAATCTCATTGATAACAAGTAAGTACTAGATGGAATTTAGGGATTCCCCTAATGGGCCTGCAACTGCTTAAGATAAAAAGAAATTACCAAGATAATGTGTCGATACAAAAGTGTTACAGAGCGAAATTGGCATTACATATGGTTGGATTTACGCAAGAGGAGCAATATGCTCAATTATGGGATTACTGTGATGTTGTCAAGAATATGAACCCTAGTTCAAGGATGGGGTTGCTTTTGAATAATTCAGTTTTTCAAACATGTTATGTTTCTTTACATACTTGTAAAACATACTTCATAAATGGTTGTCGACCTGTTATCTGTGTAGATGGTTGCCACGTGAAATGAGTGTTTGGGGGTCAGTTGTTGGTTGTTGTGGGAATCGATGGTAACAACAATATGTATCCGATTGCATGGGCAGTGGTTGAGGCCGAAATCAAAGAAACGTGGAAAATGTACTAAGTCAAATATTACATTGAATTACATAAAAATGTACTAAGTCAAATATTACGAGTCATTCGAAGATTGTCCTCCATTACGAGAAGGACAATTTCGAAGGTTATGTCCCTCTTGTTGACAAAGTTCACATTTACTATGAGTACTTGGCTCTCTCTAATCCATCTCATTTTGTATACGGGTCGACTTGGGTCTACCTTTCTCCCACGTCCTAGTTGTATCAGGGTGCACTATTAGGAAGTTAGGAACTTCCCAATAATGTTCATGTGGAAGAGGGTTGAACTGTGGCTAACGATAAACTATGTCCAAGTTCCAATGTAAACAGTCAATTGACAAGACTTCAGATAAAATATTATATAGCTCGTTAAAAGTAATCTTCTTATAAATTGTAATTTCCCTCATTGAATGTTGATCATAAGAAACTCCATTTACACCAATTACGATATTACCATTCATGTAACATAAAACTACCATAGATATTTCCCCATTTGTCAACCTACTAAGCAATATATAACAATTTTAGAACTAGATCTAGAAATTCTACAAATTAATCTACAAATTCAAAGTTAATAACTACAATTTTATGATATATCAACACATTCATAAATAAAATTTTACAAATTAAGAGTTTAAACATCACATAACTGAGAAAATACATCTAAAATTTGAGAGCCCGAAACACATGAAAATCTAGGGTTAGAGAGAGATATTACAAGATTAATGAAATATATCCATAGAACATTCATAAAAAATGAACAATTTCAAGATTTGAAGAACAAATTTAAGAGATCAAAGGAGTTAGAAATATACATAGGGTTTGAGAAGTTCTTGTTAGTGATTTGAGAGATTGAGATTTTTTTTTGTAAATGAGAGTGAGAGGGTGTAATGCCGGTAAAATGACAGTAAATTCCGGCCACAATCGACGGCGAACGATGACGGGGAAGGGTTTTGGTGGCGGACTGAGAGGTTTTTGTTCGCGGGTTTTTCGTTATTGCAATCTTTTAAAGGTATCGTTAAAGACGTCTTTTATAAAGACGCATTCTATGTGGTCTCATTTGTGGCCACGACACTACGAAAACGTCTTTTGCAAAGACGCCTCCGTCTTAATTGTGCCATTCTATCTTATTTTTATTATTTATTTAAAAAATATTATATTTTAATTATTTTTTTCTAAAAATACTATAGAATACTCCAAAATTCAAATTAGAAGTGGTAGGTGTTAAGTTAATTTAGTTCTTTAAAAAAGAACAAACTTGATCAAAACTCAAAATATTTCCCCCAAAAAAAACCAAACGTGTTCCCGTCAGAACTCAGAAGGAAAAAAAAACCGTTCAATCTCTCTCTGTGTGAAGTTCATTGTTGTCTTTGGACCAAGGCTCGTAGGCTCAGGAACTTGAGATGTTTCAGAGCTTTCTTCTTTGTTTGAAAGGGTTGTAAGGAACAGAGACCCTTCTCTATTTCGACCATTACTATTGGCCTCTAGCATCGCCAACAACCTGCCTCCAGGTTCTCTCTCTCTCTCTCTCTCTCTCTCTCTCAAGCCTTTTCGATAGCGGCATTTCTTCGAAATGTCGCCGGAAATCGACCAACTAGAAGCTTCAATATGGGTGTCATTGGAATGATGAAACACTCCGGTGACAGACAGTGACCAAATGCCCCCCCTCCTTCCCCCACAAATTGGTTTTGGTGGTGACCTATATCCTTGTGGATAAGTATGTCCTACGTTCAGTATAATAAATTTCAAGGAAAGTTTTGCTTTCACCAAAATTCATTTCAGCTTATATAAAGAACTCCAGTAATGAATCCCAATTTTATGTTCAGAATTCACTTAAGACATCTTTTGGCAGGTATGAAGGGTAAGGGTTCAAAGAAAGCTGTACCAGCTTCCGGAGGAAGCTCTTTAGAGCCCGCTACTGGCAGTGGTTTGGTTTTCCCCATAATCTAATGAAGTAACTCCTTTGTTGTTCTGAGTGCATGCTTTCTGTTGTGCATTGATTTTGTTATTGGTTTAGGGGTTCTGGCCAACATATCAATGAAGGCTGTTGGAAAACTTCTAAGACGTGCGTCAAAGAAGAGCTCACTAGGCACAAGGAATTGCAAGAACCACCCGGAACAAGATTATCCAGATGACACGGTTTGTCTGTTATACTAAGACCTGTTACTTATTATTTCCTAAAGTAGTTTATCACCTTCTTGCAATGGTGAAGCTTTTGCTAAAGTCACGTACTGTATAAGTAAATTCATCTATTTAAATGGAAACTATGTTTGATTTGCTGTTTACTCAAAATGATACTTTTCTTTCCAGAGTGTCTGTAATTCAGAGTTTCAAGCAATTCTTTGGCATTTCACATTTGTATATAATACAAACAAATGTATAGCTTCTTTTTAACTTTATTGTATCTCCAGCCAGAAAATAGAGATAAAAAACTAGATATGGATCAAAAGATAAAATGGAATGCTTTAGAAGCTGAAGGTTGCAGTAAGGATACAGTAGGGAATGCTTCAACAGAAGAAGTTGATGGCGGAACTTTTCAGCAGCCCATACCTGAAAGTATGGAAGACATGGATGATTCAGACTGGGAAGATGGTTCCACTCCCATGTTGGATGCGGCAAATTCTCATCCTTTGACCATTGAAATCAGTGAAATGCAGCAAACTCCAGATTCTGCAAAACAAAAGCCTATTCGTCGAGCGTCTGCTGCAGATAAGGTTGCTCTCTCTCTCTCTCTCTCTCC